>JASCQY010000173.1:19238170-19258310 GCA_030264315.1 Sardinella tawilis
TTTGTATTATGCTTGGCCAGACTATGTACGGAGCCAAAAGCTTTGGTGGAGAACATAGGATGGCGTCGCCAGGCTACAACATGCTTACAGTTGGAAATTTCAGAGCTTTCATAGCTAGTGTGACCAAGCATTACCACAACCCTGTATCGCACGTACACACACCCCATATACTGTGTGTCCGTCCTGGCCCTCTTGACTCATCACATCCTCACCAAAGATTGCTTTTATAACACATGCTGTTTCGCTGAAATGTGTTCTCATCTCTGTGTTTCAGCTGAGCTGTGCAGGTATTGCTGCCGAGCATATAGTTTTCCGAAATCTGAGCCCTCTCTCTCTCTCTCTCTTTCTGTCTCTCAGCAAATTTCCTTGATAATATAATCTATTCTAATTATTTTATTGGTTAGTTTAAACCATCAAGGTATTGGTGAGATGTTGGTATCAAGGTGAAATATAGGCCTGAGTAAATGTAAGGTACTACATCAGTGAACAAGTCAATTGTAATGCTAAGTGGTGGGGATAAAGGCTAATTAACCTACTAATGACACTACCTGGCAGTGTTAGCTGTCATTTGCATCTTTAAACTGTATCTGCATGACTCTGTGATGGCACCTCTACTGCAGTGTCACAGCCTCACCTCAGATACCCCAGAGATGAAGGCTAATAATGCTAATAGGCTTATAGAGAAATGCCAAACCGGGAAATAGTAAAGTTTTGAGCTCTTTGTTGTTATTTTTCCGGTATTGTCCCTATTACCCAGCGCACACTGTAGGAGGGCAGCCAAATGTCAGATAAGATGATGGGCGTGTGCTTTGAATGAAAATGTAATTTGCATGTTTGCCATGTTTAATGTTTTGATGTCCGCAGGAGTTTGTCTTGCTGGTCACGTCTCGTAATCATCTTTGTTGCTGAGCAGATGTGAAGCCCTGGCCCAGGAACTGAGCTCATACCAGACAGGCAACAGATGTAGAATCACTCTGGCAGTTGTGCATTGACCACAGGGCACAGTCTGCCATTGGACATAACAGAGAACCCCCCCCATACAATGATACTGAAAAAGCATCACTGAAATGTAGATCTCTGCCAGAACGGCAGTGACAGTGTTCACATTGAGGTGCCCTTCACCTCATTTTGACACACCAATTCAGTCTCTGACTAAGAATTAATTATGTCACCTTATAAATGTTATATGAATAGGGACAAAGGAGACCAAGACATTAAAAATATATTTTACATAGTGAGGGATAAGGTGGAGCATTGTTCTTTATTTAGCAAGATGGATAAGACAGTTCTTTTAAGGCAAATCCACAGAGGCGCACATCCTTTAGTGAAAGCTTGGCTAGAAAATCTGGTCCCTGTGTCTGCATTGATCAACATGGCCTGGCTCGTGGCCCACACACAGTGGATTGACCCAGACTGCTACTGATAAAAGGATGTGGTAGTGCTGTCTTTATAGACTTTCCTCCTCTTAGTGAGCTGCAATACCTGCCTGAGCAAACAGCCCATAAATTTGTTGAATAGATCTGAATTTGTTTGTTTACCAAGAGGTTTCAACCAGTGGTCTGTGAAGTCACTGTGGGCGCATTAAAAAATTCACCTGTAGTTTCACTGTGCGAATCATTTAATAAAACAGCTCAGAGGTCTTGAGGTTGCTACCTACATGTAGGTACCTATCTGTCTGTCTGTCTATCCATATTTGTTATAAACTATTTTGTTTACCACTTATACACTTAATTAAATCTAAATCCTACAGCAACCTGAGATACTGATAGTGTATCCTGAGTAGCAAGCTAAGTGTCAAGATTTTGGTAGAAATACTGTAAGTATGTGCTATAGACTCTGTGGTGTGCAGGAATTACCTTGTAAAGAGCCTGTGCACTCTTTCAACTTAAGTCTCGGCAGTCTGAATTTAAAACTCTGAGAAGGGATAGTTCTTTCATTACACATCATAAAATCTAGGGCAGATTTAGTGGTGAGTCATCTCTCAATAGACAAGTGTCACATAGAGGAATTCAAATGATCCTACGCATTTATACAGTGGTGTTTCATGATAATTTTCCTCTCAGGAGACAAGCTCTGAAGTACAGCTAATATAATTCTCACTGCGCTGAACAAAATCTTTAAACCCACACCTATAATAAAAATGGTGTACCATATTAGAAAGAAATATGCCCTGGCCCAGTGGGAGCTTGAATAATCGTTTATCTACAGTACAGCAGATAACCGACACATATTAGATGAGACTATACAAACACAAACCATATTTGTGCTTAAAAAACAACACTGTCAGTTCACGTGAGGCCACACAAACTAAAAGCGAGTAGGTCTAAGATGCGATTGCTGGGTTTTTTTTTGGGGGGGGGGGGGGGGGGGTTTCAGACAACTGAATAGTAGTTGAAGTTTTTTTTTTATGTGAGGTGTTAAATCCTTTTTTTGCTCAACATCCAACCCGACATCCAAAGTCTCAGATGGAATCATTCGCTACAAGTGTATGATCAGGGCTCTACCGAACCATTCATCACTTTTCTAATGTGGACAACTTACTCACCCTCACAATATAACCTTTCCTATACAGCCATTAATCACTGACATTACAGACAAATGACAGTGTTAATCAATCACTCCACAGATGTAACCAACACCCTACTGAATATGCTGGAGCACACAGCCATTGTGCAGAGCAGATGAAAATGATTTCTCAAGATAACATTTATAAATTGGGCCCGCTGAAGGAGCGCTATGGCAACAACAATATTGAATCAGCAGGGCCTAATTGTTTAGGGTGAAATCCGAACACACCCATAATAACAACAAGAGCTAAATCAAAACATGTGCTTGGTTGAAACCTTCATTGTAAAATGGTTTCATAAAGCCAGTACAAGATTATGAAGTGACCTTTTTGCCGCGGCACACAATGAAGCAATAACAGTTATGGTAGCGCAAGACGAATCATGCCAATAATGGTTATGGTAGTAAGTTTAATCCAAAACAAATGACGAGAAACCTGGGTATTAGAGAGATACAGCCACTGAATTTTAATATTGTGAAGGTTTGTTTTGCAGGCTGGTGTATCCTTAAAGGAACAATAAAATGTGTCTCCATTTTACATGATTTACCTCTCAATACATTAAAAGGCTTACACAGCCAAATGTCTACAATGTTGCAGTAAATATTGTCACTGTCACAGAATAAATGGCATTTTGCATTTATGGTTATAGAATGCATTTGTTAATTATGATATGAAAACAGGATAATTGTTTAATCCCCTACACCCATCACTGCCACTATGCAATGCGAACTTGGTAGCAAAACTCAGTCTCGTTGCAATGCAGAGCATGATACAGCTGCATTTCAACATCATCAGTATGCTCCAACTTGTTCATCTGCAGAGCAATGACCTGCCATCTGTCCAGACGGAATAAATAATGTCAACAAGTTTGCAGGAGTACCTGTAGGAATCTTATAATTTAATCTTTACCCACAGGCTAAACATGTGCTAAAGCCTCTCCATAGCAATCAGGCTAGAACAATCTCTTCAGCATTCACTGCTGCAGTGCTTTAGCACTCTGTGGCTAACACAAGGACAGCAAATGAGGCATGGATCACTGGCTTACATATGGTGGCCATTTTCCTGATCAAAGCATCAAAGACAGATCTAAAGGGAGAGGGGCGTGTATGGTTAATATGAGAGTTGATGTAAAGAAGGTTGTTTTTTGCAAGCACTGCAAAAGCTCTAGAAAAAAATGCAAAGCAATAAGATGAGAGGTTTTCTTTTACCTTTTTGATATTTCATTTAATTTTCATTTCAATGAATATATTAATATATTTTCAGCATGTATGCAATTCTGTATTTCAGTGTACTGAAATTCAGAGCCTGCCCGTAGTCCAGAACCTTTTTGGCTTTGGCTGAGATATTGGCTAATTATATCAACCAATAATTTCATCTCAGCCATTGCAATTCAGATGATTAAAATCGAGACCTGCCATGCGTTATTTAACATACAGTATATCTAGCTGAACTTGGAAACATCAATATGGAATGTGCCTCAGTTGCTGATTACTGATTAGATGAATCCTGGTCTCAGTTCTTTACCATTTATTCTATGGTGGCTTTAATTGTAGTCACTTACTGTATAGCTCGACTTACTATCATGAAGCATGTGTGGGGATGTGATGTTTTCTTGCATAGCAACTACTGCGCCATTATCCGGTCACGATGGATCACTATGGGAACCATAAAGATAGTGGGGTACATAAATAGCTGGCAAAAATACTATCATTCCGTCCAGCTCCTGTTTTCTAGTGTCTGCAGTCACCACAACCGCATATCTGCATTTGGCCACAAATGAACACAGCTATGTTTTCAGTGTCTAAATCTGCGTCAGTCTTGCAACACAATAAATTGCAATTTGGTGCATTAGGTTACTGTCAGTGGTTTATATTGAGCTTCAAATGGTCAAACCGCTGTCTGTTTTGCTTTGATCTTGTGGGCCACCTGTAGAGGCCAGATTTGGTGTTCTCATCTGTCCTCACAGAGACAAGTCTTGTGCTGAAATTAGATCGGGAATGAATAATGCAAGTGGATGGGTCCAGCTGGCATGTCTCCTGGGGAAATTTATCTGATGGAGCTTGTCCAAAAACAATGTGAATCTGAAGCATCTGAAACAAGTGATTTATTTTTTTCTCATCCTGAAAGCAATTAATCTAGCAAAATCACAACAAACATGTTTTAGCATGCATGGTGTTCAGCTTTTCATCAACACAGACAAAGACAAGTCAGTTAAAATGAATACCAACATCTTGGGGTATCATTACTGATTGAGTTCAGAAGGAACATGGAGTGACTCCATTTGTACTTTTTATTACCTTCACCAAGGAGGATATGTTTTCGGTCGCGTTTGTCTGGCCGTCTGTTTGTCTGTCTGTTAGCAAGATAACTCAAAAAGTATTCCACGGATTTGGATGACATTTTCGGACAACGTTGGTATTAGGACAAAGAACAGATGATTAAATTTCGGTGGTGATCCGTAACACCATCTAGAATTTGTATTGGGTCAGTGATCCATATTGCCTTGGTGGAGGTCTGCACTCTGAGCTTTTCTAGTGTTTACACATGTTTTCATATATAATAGTGTATGTGAGAGGAGTAAATAAAAGGTGTGTGTGTGTGTGTGTGTGTGTGTGTGAGAGAGAGAGAGAGTGAGTGAGTGTGTGAACTAGTTGCAGCACCCGTACCACGAACAGGCAAAGTGCCCATGGGGACCCAGGTTCGAATCCGGCCTGCGATTTGACATTTCCTGATCCTACCCCTTCTCTCTCTCCCACTCGCTTCCTGTCTCTCTCCATTGTCCTATTTGAATTTAAGGCCAACAATATAGACCATTTCAAGAGAGTTTGATTATTAGCGTCATAGCTGTCCCCACAGGACTTCTTTTTTAACAGTCTGAACGGACCCTTCTCATTCAGCCTTTTTCTCTTCTTTTTTTTAGGGCAAAGGTGTTCAGAGGGAAAAAAGTACAGGGAGATTATGACATCAAAGTTGAACAGGTAAGTACAGTGAATATGAAATGACTCTTTGGCTCAATCCCAGTGTCCTCCCCACCCTAAAGCCCTGAACCCTCAAAGACTTCAAGGAATTATCCGGAGTGAATCAACACCTCGCCCTGTTGTTTCACGTTGCTAAGTGCTATTGATAGGTATTGCATGAGAACGACAGATTTTCATGCACGGTAAACCGAATAGCGAAACGGCAGCCAACGCCAACTGATGAGAGCATGTCAGTTTCGTTTTCATATGCCCCTATCTGTTAGCATTAGCGGGCAGTTCGCGGATTCGGTCTACGTTGTACCTACTGCTGTCATTCTGATAGGCTACCTATCGACAGCACTCTGCAGCCTCAGACAACAAGGCTACGGATTGATTCACTCCGGATAAACCTTTTAACCGTCAGGAATCAGTCAATCAGGGCGTTGATTTATGTCAGTTAAGAATTCAGAGCTTATGTAGCTCAGGGGGTGGAATGGATATTGTAATTCTGCCTCTACATCTGTATGAGGCTAGCCCGGGAATACCCATGCTGCCTTGCGCGCTCGTTCCGAACTTGAGCCGAAATTTTCGCATGAATTTGGGAACCAATCACACGGGGAGAGATGGCAAGACGATGCACAAACTTTTGGACAAACGAAACCTGAAATCCCGTAACAGAAAATGTATAGGTGGTCCCCTGACTAAATCTCACTTGAGATTTAGGCTGGTGTTAGCCAGGCTAGTATGAGGCTACGTAAGTGCATAGAATATATGCAACACGATCAGCAGACACAGTTGTACCTTTGTTACTGTGCCAGGCTTTTGACCACCAGTGTTTTGTTGTAGGCCCAGTTTGGTGACATCGATGTGGTATCCCATGCCAATGGGACGTGCACTGTGGCAATGCAGGTGTGGAAGAATGATACTAAAGTCATAAGGTGAGACAAGGAATGCACTGGATGACATCATGTCTCCATAAACCTTTTTTATGGCTTCCATATCTATATGCCCGTGAGCTGTGCCCAAGTCTATGAAACCTCTCAAGTCTGTCCAGTTGTATATATACAGCATACGGCCATAATTGTATGTATTTACTGCCATGGTCATGTTTGTTCTTTGCCCTGTCATTTTCAGGTCATTCAAGCCAGACTTTGTGCTCGTCCGCCAACACGCGTACAGCATGACAGAGAATGAGGATTTCCGCAACCTCATCATTGCCCTGCAGTATGCTGGCATTCCAAGCTTAAACTCCCTGGACTCCATCTACAACCTGTGTGACAAACCCTGGGCTGTATGTACTCCTCTCAAACACAAGCTTGCCTCTATAGCATTAACACAAGTAATGTGAATTCAGATGTAGGGTCAGGCAATCGGTGATTGACTTTGTATTGCAGGGACGTACAGTAACAATCTTGGGATTTTAAGTTAAATTGAAGTATTAAAGTCTCATCAGAACTCTTCAGAAGTGCAGCAAATGCATCGTTTTAATTGCGGTTGTTTTCTCATTTTTAATAGAACATCCATAGTGTTAGTGGTTGTGAATCATATAATGCCTGCCCTATACTGTAGAACTGGTTGTAATTGATTCCTGGATTTGGGTGAATTAGTAATGAACTCATAAGCGGATGTGATTGGTTGCTGGGATTTTGGCTGCGTAACTGAAGAGCTCCAATGGCTTTTGGCCACGCAGACCTGCTGAACAAATTCAAATTTGCTAGCAGTTCATCAGGTATCCCTGGTCATATTTATACAACTGCACAAGAACATTCACTTCATTTTCACTAACAGGTTTTAAGATAAGGTACAAGTCTCTGACACTTCTCTGTTTTGTGTTCACAGTTTGCTCAGTTGATTGGTGCATACAGAAGGCTTGGCCAAGAAAAGTTCCCTCTCATTGAGCAGACCTACTATCCAAACTACAAGGAAATGGTAGGACATGCTGAGTATTTTTAGTCCCATTAACAATAGGGATCACATGGGTGCCCAGTCTTATCAGTTATTTGACACCGATGGCACTGATTTGATTTAATGGCCGTTGACAGAGCAAGGCCCATATTTAGAAACTCATAACCCAATGTGTAATCTTCTTCCAGGTTACCATGCCGACATTTCCTGTTGTTGTGAAAATTGGACACGCTCATTCAGGAGTGGGCAAGGTAGGCCTGGGGGAGGTTTTTCTGGTGTAGTGTTGCTCTGAAAGCGTAAGAAGATCTACATGATCTTTTCACTGTGTGTTTGTGTTCTGATCTTTAATCAGGTGAAAGTGGACAATCACAGTAAATTTCAGGACATTGCTAGTGTTGTGGCTCTCACAAAGACATACACCACCTCAGAGCCTTTCATTGACTCCAAGTATGACATTAGGATTCAGAAGATCGGCACCGATTACAAGGCTTACATGTAAGTAAATGTAAAGTTTAGTAATGCCCTCTTTTCATGCGAAATACTTTGACGATTTATTTGGCTCTTACGAGTAACCAGTGGATTGTTATTTTTATCAGGAGAACGTCTATCTCTGGGAACTGGAAATCAAACACAGGCTCTGCAATGCTTGAGCAGGTTGCCATGACAGACAGGCAAGTTACACGAACAAGAGCACACCATCACAGCTATAACAAGAAGCAATTAAATCGTGCAAGCAACTGCATCCATGTCTTGTTTTACCAGCCAAGAAGTTCTCATATAACACTTGCAGTGATTGCAAATTCCATCTGTAAAGACTCTTTGTATGTCATCGCATATTTCAAGTGGTAATGTGGATAGATGCTCTTTAGCCAAAAAGTCAGCACTGATATCAAGACCGTTCCGTCAGAATCTTTTAGCTTCTCCATTCATCAGAGATAATTATGTTTGTGGTGGAATTATCACTGAAAAATGGATGAGGGCCTGTGTAGGCAGGTGGTTATAAAAGTTGTCATACTGACAGCCTCATCAGGACAGTAACAGGCTTTGTAAATGGTTTTACCTTAGGATAGATAGATGGATGGATGGATAGATAGGAACAGGAACAGCATATTTAGTAACATTGCCAAGAAATCACATAAGCACGTAATCATGTAATCACGTAAGTTTGTGAAACTGAGTTTATCAGATAAAAATATTGTCCCTCACTATCAATGTGTACACACCCAATCAGTAGCAGTAACATATTACCCAACAACATTCTTTGAAATATAACCCTTCCAGAGGGGAAAAACAGCTCCAACGGTCTTATCTTCATCTTTCAGGAACAAATCTGAGTTTAAATTGAGCTGAATTGAACTCAAGACTGTTCTAAGAAGTATTATTGTTGTTTGATTGCAGGTATAAGCTTTGGGTTGACACCTGCTCAGAGATGTTTGGAGGCCTGGAAATTTGTGCTGTCAAAGCCATCAATGGCAAGGATGGAAAGGATTATATCACTGAGGTTTGTGATTGATTATTAATTATTAACAGTACTCTACAAGGTAATGATTGATTGTTGTCATAAAGTAGCTCTTTTTATGGGTGTTGATGCATTAATGTGGAAGCCTCTGATAACTGGACAAAATGAATGGTTTCTCAGCAGCACTGTCTGGATGACTTCTGTATGACTTGAGAGAACCTACTGTAAATAGCACCTGACTCTTGGATGGTTCTAGCAGAGAACCACAGGAACTGTTTCAGTTTGTACAACTTCCAGTTCATCACATGTGTTTCTTTGTTGTGAAATTTTGGATGTCCTCAATGTCATGGGGCAGAACGAGCAGTGGAAATTCTGAGAGAATTTAGATTCTCTGACTTTCGTAAAGGGCAGGGCTGAAAATTAAACCATAAGATTCTCTAACTACATTAAAGCTTACATGAAATTTGCGTGTTTACGTTTCTGTGTTTGCTAGGTGGTGGGCTCCTCAATGCCTCTCATTGGAGATCACCAGGTGGAGGACAGGCAGCTGATCTGTGACATGGTTATTGCTAAAATGAATGCAGAAGCTGAATCAACTTCCAAGCTCCAAAGGCCAACTACCATTCAGCCATCACAGGTATCATGCCCTAAAAGCACAAAGAGATGTTTCACTGAAACTTGAGTAGCAATTTTGCTACTTTAGTAAATTATTATCATTAGGCTTTTATGTAGTCTGCCTCTGTGTTCTGACAATAATCAGGTTTGATGATTGGACCCCTATATGCCCGTTCATGTTTATGAAGTCTCATGTTTTAATTAATACATATTTTTCACATTAATTATATTTATTGTACACTTTTAATTCTAGGTTACCTATTAGAATGCATAATTTCACTAAATTGACTTTTTTAACACTTACCAGATGTCAGTTTATGTCTCTCAAGTTGTGCTCATCCTTTGCTGCGCTATTTATTTGAACCCTTCAGATGCCCATGGAGAAGGAGGTTGTGAATGACCTGAAGAAGACCCCGACCCAGAAGCCTCCACCTCAAGGTTGTTTACAGTACATTCTGGACTGTAATGGCGTTGCAGTGGGGCCTAAGCCCGTCCAGGCTAACTGAGGCTACATATCAATACATAGATACACGAGTAGAAGTGCATAGAACTGCTGCCAAGGATTAGCTGCGTTGACAAAAACAAACGCATTGTCTCACCAGAGACCAGGATAGGACTGGGGGGTGGTTGGACAAGCTAAATGAGAGTTTAAGCGTAACTTCTCTGTGTACACCTGCACAGTGTGTCCTGTTGGCCTGGGCGGTGTTTGTCTTTCCTATGCAGTGTCAAAATGTACTGTTCCCCTCTTGGTCCGCTGATGATTTGTGTGCTTTTGATGGTTGCTTTTGTTTTCCCCCTGTAAAAGTGAGTGTTCTTATTTTTTATTTTCTTTAGGGCTGTTGAAAGTTGTGTAAAGAGCAGATTGTGCCTATACTGTGCTCAGTGTCACGTATAACCATTTATGTTTTTATTATTTAACATTTTCATTTTGTGTATTTATTCCACGTTTACATTATGTTGCATACTTATTGATAATGTTCAAACTGTGGTTGAATGTGCAGTTTGACGTGTGTGTAACGTGCGTCTGCACATATACATATATATGTATGCTTGTGTGTGTATGGCCGTTGTGGAGATTACATTCATCCTCATATTAACATGTCCCAGCCTATATACATGTTTTTATTTGCATGAATGGTTTTAATAAGAGATAACTGTGATGAATTGTGAGGTCAGGATAATCTATGTATTTCGTAACAGCACTGTACGAATATCCTTCTATATTTTGTGCACTTCGAGCTTGGTGAATGTTATGAGATGTTGTCCCTATTTTGAAATATATGTGAAATGTACATGCCAGTAAGAAAAGCGATAAACAGACATCACACTAGCTATACATGCTAAATGTATGTTTAAAGGTTCAAAAACAATTAGCTACCAGTCTACCAGTGGTAATCAAAATACAGCCAATTTAAGTCTAGGGGTTAAGTCTATTATTCTCAGTAATACCCAAATCATTAGTGTCTATGCACAACAGCTTTGAATATATAGAATGCGGAAACTATGACCCAACAATCTGTAATATACAGTTTATAGCCTGTATTCTTTTAAGCCAAAGGATGAGAGCTTCACATTTTCACTTTAAATGATTTAGCACTTAATGTCTTGTTTCGTTTTATTTTTTTAATCATTTTTTAATCTAACAAATATACACTAACTCTACCAGTTCCGTCTGGTATATCATAGAACAATTGTGTAGTTTATGTATGATTTATTCATTCATTTATTTGTTTGTTTGTTTATTTATTTATTTATTTATTCGCTTCCTCGTTCTATAGCCTTCCTTTATTAATGAAAGCCATATTTGACACACTGTCCTTGTTCAGTGAAAGCTGTGCATTTTTACAAGTAGACCTACAATTTCTTTTTTGAGTGTTTTATCTGTAGGACAGCACTCAGTATTCACGCTATCAGCCAAATCCTGTTGATGTCGGCATCATTTGTTTGATACTATCTTCTTCCAATTCATGACGAGCAGTCCCAGATCATATTGTTATATATGGTCATGTAGATCGTTAGATATCATTTTAGTTATATAGGCATATATTGTTTTGCCGTTTGAAGATTACTTTCTCTGTTTGCCTTATTTATTAGTTTGTGGTATGTGCAATACAGTGTTAATATTTTTCATAGATTGCTCTGCCCAAATAAGACATAGTAATATATATATATATATATATCTCAGTCGACGCTGACCCCACTGTGTATACTCTGAAAGGGAACTAGTGTCTTGTCCTTCAGCCTATTTTATCAGATGAGCATATAGAACAATCTTGCCATTTAAGATGAGGATATTGACATAATAAGTAACAATGAAATGCCTGTTCGATGGACTACATGCTAACTTTGAAAAATGCATTAGTCCATCTTCCTGTTATGATCAGATATAACCGATATCGGTTATTTCATTCCATGCTTAACATGAACAGTTGGTGTTACATAGGCATTACATTGCTAATTATCAATCACTGACTGAAACTGTAAATTTGTACTGACAAAAATGTGTGTTCTAATGATGAATTTATTGTACTTGTGAAAAGTGTAAAGTGTTTACTAAGGTTTGTGTCATTCTATGAGTTGTACTGTAACAAAATGTTAAGATATAAACAAAAGATAAATAGGTCAGATTTCACATTTCATCAAGATTGCATCATATACTCTAATCCCTCTGATCAATTCATTCATCATTTAATGCAGCTGAGTGCACCAACTTTACTGCAGAAGTGTTGGGTGGTTAACAGGAATTAGAGATCATAATGAGATATTATTGGCCATAATTACAATCAGTCGCTACCCTGCGCCATTAGTTAATTGTGTATGCAGTGTAATTACACATCATTCCTCAGCCACACTGCCCTCTGGCACAGTTTTTTCCTAGTGACTGATATCAGGATGGTGTTCTCGTTCACACAAAATCTGAGAGAATACTGTGGATGCGTTTCCTTTTAAAGTGATGATATCTTTCTTCCTCACAGGCAATAAAGGTTCATTGGCAATATACCACATGCTCACTGTGTTGCCACATTTGTTACTGAAGGAATAGATCATGTCAGACAACCCATACTGAGTCCTGCTAATGAGAATGGCTCTTCTGATGGTTAGTTGTGTGAAAAATAACAATACTGATCAGCACTGTAGACCTGCTATGTAGTTGAGCATTAAGTCCTCTCTTAGATCACAGAAGACAGGTATGTCCCTCCTTCACTACATTTCCCAGCTGTCCATTTGTTGCATGAAGATTGATGTTCTGCAGAATCTTTACATTGTTTCCTCATGCCCTTTGCTATTTGTGCCTTCTAAGTTAGCTGTGGGAAGTATTGTGTTGTGGCTTTTGATGTTTCTAATGTTCCCCGGAGGACTCCACTGAGTTGAATGTAATAAAATTCCTGTTACAAAATTGCTGGGTGATGGATATGTTTCTTGGCTAAACAACTGAGCAAAAGGGAGACGGAGGGAGAGAAGGAGAAAGAGAGAAATGGATTTAATATCAGAGTGTTTCTTGTACTGACGTAGGGGGCTCCATGGATCCCCAGGCATCCATTTTTCATTATCACCAACCATCTGCAGGGACTTCTGCCAACGCCTATCCCAGGGACCCCGGCAGGGGGCTGAGTACACAGCCTGCGGCCCCGACAGCACATCAACACACTGGGCAGGGTCATCATCAGCAGCAGCAGAAGCAGCAGCAGCAGCCACCACCCCCTGAAGTGCAGTCTGCTAAGCCTGTGCCACCGAGACGGCGCAACTCAAAAACACAGAGCCGGTCTGTGCCCCAGGAGCAACCCCCAGCTGTGGCGCCAGAACAAGAACAAGACCTGGGAAGGGGTCAAGAACCAGCACACCCCAGGCCCCAAGAGGAGCTCCAGCCCGGGGCTCAAGAACAACTCAAGTTCAGGCCTCAGGACCAGCTCCCAGCTGGAACCCAGGCTGTGTCTCCCCCTCCGCTCCAAGCCCAGTCCCCCCCACAGTCGCTGTCCCCACCTGAAATCCAGAGTGAGGCCAGGGCCCAGCCTGACGAAGGTCAAGAACAGCAGGCCGCACAGGCCCAGAGCCATCCTCAGCTGAAGTAAGTAGCCATTTCTACAGTCTCACATCATTACAACAAATAATTAAGAATAGAACCAATAACATTTTAACCATAAAAAAAATACATGATTGATGTGTGATGCATTTGTCATCAGTGAGGATGATGTGCTAGAATTCACTGAAACAGTATTTTTTGAAAATAATTCGATCACACACACACTGTCCCATTTCTTTCACAGTAAATCTCAGTCGCTGGGCAATGCTTTTGGCCTTAGAGATAAATCCTTCTTCCGGATGGCCAGCGAGGATGTGGCCAAGGCAGAAACCATTCGTAACCTGCGGAAGTCTTTTGCAAGTCTGTTCTCGGAGTAGAGGTAGCCTATATTCAAGAGGGGATTTTGAAATCACAATCCAAACTAAATAAATCCTTAGTCATGTGACATTATCAATATAAGCCATAATGTTCTGTTCAGTAGGCTATACGTTTTTAAGCCTAAGCAGTGTTGCTAATGCCTGACACATAGGCTATGTGCTGTGAAGTTGTAAACCTTGAATGTCAATGCAATTGATTGTTAACACTGAATGTCTTTGTGTTTATTTCTCACAAATGTATAATGTAGCTCACAAACACCAAAGCATGCAACCTGTCTTCACTAAGCAACACTTTACCCAGCATGCTATAATGTCTGTTTGAATCAGGTCCTGTAGTGATTTACTAGAATGACTATTAATTGCATCTTAATTGTATTGTGTCAACATTTTGGCTGAAGGCCAAGGCCATGCTTGTGGTAGGGGAAACTGGGGCCATCATGAGCATTTGAATGCAACACATCTGCGCTGTCATACTTAAACTTAAAGGATAGCAGAACACCAGATACCAGTGGAATAACAGAAGTGAAGTCTATTGGCTGTATTTTGAGCATTGCAAGAAGTGAAATCCTGCACCTGATGGAACAATGTGGGCTAAGTTAATTTACAGTATATCACAGCCCATTTGTGTCTAACTTTTAAGTGAATCTTTAGTGAGAACTATGTTAAATAGTATATTTGTGCTGTCTAAATTGTTTAGGAAAGTGACACTAAATGTTGCCTATTAGGCTACTGTATGTCCATGCATAGGCTAAATGTGAATAAAAATCTAAATGACTAACTGAATGGTCTTGGATGACTGTGACCTCAAGTATTTTTTAACCTGCAGTTAATGCCTATTGGCAATGGTGTGCATAGCCGATTTGTTTATATTTTTTTCTGCAGTTAAGTTATGCATATAGCCTGTCACTGCACACGGAAGAATGCAACTTTCTTTCAACCTTAGTGCAAATACAGCAAGGGAACAAAACAGGAGGTCGTTTTAAGTTCGCCAGCATGCAACCTTTGATAAAGAGTTAATTACGCTCAAGTCCAAAGTTCATGTGCATCGCTACCTGGTCGCAGAAACAGGCCTACACATTTGTCAGAAGCACGCCAGTGGATGACCACCTTAACATTTATGGTACACACAAGGCTGTCACAAAAGGTATGAATCAGCAACGGTGTTGAAAAGCCAATCGAGTGTATATGATGTCTGGGAGACAACGTGAAGGTCGATAGTCCGAGTCAGTCTAGTCATCTTTTTAAATTATTTCACTTCTGACTTCTGAGCGAACAGCCTGAATGCTTTTTAAAATTGTAGGTTATATGGTTTGCAAAACTGAAGGAATGATCGACAGGCACAAGGACAACTAGCAAAATCAAGGTCGGTGTTACTTTATCTAAAGAACTATTCACATTTCCTTGCTGAACCTCACAGTTTGAACAATCTCTTCCATTTTAAAGGAATCGCAACTATCCAGTAACAAGAATGGTTGTGAAATAAGGGTTTTGATTTTACTGCGTTTAGGCTATGTGATTAACTTCAGAAAATCAAATTATGAGAGATGGGTTTGAAAAATTGTAACCCTTAAGTGGAAATCTGTGTTTTAGTCTACTTGTGAGCTTTGGTCGTGATGAGCCCACATTCAGTAGCCTAGGCCATCACAATAATTGTGAAAATGAAGTATTCCTTGTTAGAATAAAGTCATTTTATTCTACAAAATGAAGTCACTTTATTCTATTTTATTTTATTCATGGCATTTGTTGCAGTTTCATTTCAACCTCGCAGAACAATTTGTCAGCACAGAAGACAACACCTTTTGAAAAAGTTATGCTGTAGGACAGTGTACATTATACAGTATGCAGTGTTCTTATAGTTGACAGTTAGCCACATATTTTTTATTGGTTGGTAGGCTTATTCTATTCCAGAATTTACATATTGAAACAAAAATGCCTCCCTTCTCAGACATTTAGTTCATTTCATTTCTAAAGCCACAAATTTTTCAGTAAACTGAAGTGCAATGTCATAATGCTGCATCTTTGTTCTTTATGTTGTTTTGCAATATCAATAATTCATGGTGATAAGAAAGAGTGATGATTTTTCCATTAGGATGTGTTGGTAGTTTGCTCAGCAGTCACACCTGTTTGTGGCACATGTTATACTTGGTGGGACAGCAACATCTGTTTCATATTTTACCATAACATGCTGGGTGCACCTGACCCAATACTGTCAGACAAACGTTTTGCTAAAAGTTTGGTGAACAGTTTGGTCAAGATAAATTCTGAATGTTTATGTTTGTTTTTTTCTGCTGAAAGGTTAAACTTTTTTTTCATGTCCTGGTATTAAGTTATTCTTTAGTATGACAAATAATTTTTAAAAGTCTTTTAAGACTCTCTTTAAACAGTTAAATTACTTCAGATATTGGCCATTTGATTTTTACAGTAACATACCATGTAGGAACTGCATACTGTAAAACATGGGTGGCCAAAGTAAGGCCCGGGGGCCAAATGCAGCCCTCTGCTCTCTTTCATGTGGCCCGACATGAAGTCAAAAAATAAGATGTAGCCTAATGTGGCCCATTGTTACATCAATCTATTATAATATAATGTTATATCCATCGCACATCATAGTTGCAGTACTGTTGTGACATACAGTATGTGTCAGTAATACAGTATCATTAAACAGTGTAGCATTACATGGCCTGCGTAGAATAAAACAATATATCAAAATAGTTTACCTATTGTAAAGAGTTATTCTATATTTCATGACCTTGAAAGTATCGTTGACTTAAAGCAGTATAGTTAGCTGTTTTGGTAAATTGAATTTTGTATGCACACAGCATACAAAACATCATCAGTGGCACAAGTAACATCAGTAAGGCTTGATAGCTTGTCATCTGGCAATGAAATGGACAATGTTGGAAGTTTTTTACATTTTCACAAGTTGGTCTGAAGAACAGTGCACACTGCAATCAACTAGATTACAGTTTATTGGCTATTACAGATTTACAGTTTATAGGCAATATAGTTTATCTATGAAGTAAGGTACTGAAATACCAAGGGTAACCGGCATGTATTCTTGGATATTTTGGTTGTCAGCGAGCTGTTGCTTACTTGAAATTTAATTAATTTCACTCAAATTAAATATTGTTTCTGTATCTGGCAATTAAAAGAATGTGCCTTTAGAAAAAAAACCTTTGTAATCTTTATTAATCTATTTCCTTTAAAGCTATTGTACTCTGTAACAAAGAGGTGAATCCTGTGTGATAGTACATCAGATTATTTATTTATTTTGATGCACTGTGGTATCAATATGGACACTGGAATTTTACTGATATTGGTATCAACTATTAGATTTCTGATATAGTGACTCCCCTATAATAATACACTATAATGTAATAGGGCCTAATATAGCCTAATATAAACATGGTAGCCTACTTCGCAAGGCTTTCAAGAACCTTTTTGTCATATACTCTTAGAGTAATCACTGGTATGCTGTCAGACAAGTGCTTATACCTGTAGCACCTATTTGAGTGCATGGAGGAGCTGGGGCCAATCTCTCTAAGATGCATATTAACACTATCTCATGTGGCAGCTGTAGCATGGTAGTAAAATGTGGCAACTTGCTCTGATGAAGACTTATGTAACACACATTTCAGGCTGTGTTTGAACAGGTGTTGAACTGTTTAGATCAAGAGTCTAGAAGGACATGTATTCCCAGTCGCATGTGTTTTTCATGATAGGAAGCCCACCCCAGTCACAACATAATTCATTAATTAGAAACCCACTGGGCTTATTGAGTCTATACTGTGTGGTTGAAGTTTAATCAAAGGTTTGTCCTCATCTGGGTTATAAAAAATATTGCACAAGAGCATGTGGTAGAACACTGTGTGCTGTGATATTTGACTATAAACATTTAAACAAGACAATAAAGTCAGGAATCAAAGATACAGGGTTGGGAATTGATTCTAATACCTATACAGCTCCATTTGTTTAATTTACCATAGGCCTACATTTTGAATATTACAGTATACAGTAGGCCTAAATATGAAGGATTCTGAATTCTTAACTTTTTATTTGTTTGTTTGGTAAAACTAATCATATATGCTTTAGTGAGTACTCTTGACAGCAAGCTGTACTAGAAAAGCAAACTGTATCCATAATCACACATATATTGCAGTTCTGCTATATTTCAACATTGGTTATGAGCTCACACATTCTAAGTCATTCTCCGTGTTTTCTGAAAGAGCTGTTAAGCAACATTGTTCTCTCTACAGTAAGCATGGTCACTGTTCAACTATGCCTTCTGGAAGAACTGAGGGGTAAAATCAAAAGCTAATTTGTGATGCCAAGAACAAAGTTAAAATGTGAAGTGTCAAAATGAATGTTGTGAAAGAATCTTATGTGTGCGAGTGACTGTGAAAGGAGCTTTATGGATGGCAGGATCTCTTAGGGCAACATTTTGATGTGGGAAGATCAACATCTGTTGAGCGGTATAGTATTTATACTGGTATAAGAACATTTCCGCTGCATTTATTAGCAAATGTAAATAATTGTTGTCATAACGTTACATGTTTAGTGATGTAATGATCATTTAATGACTATGCAGAAAATGTTTACAATCTGCAGACAGTTTTTTTTTTTGTTGAAGCACCGAGGATGACACAGAGACTTGTCTCCCTGTGTTTGTGTTCCTCTCCAGTCTGCCCTTCTCTCTGCTGATCCCTGGGACTAGTGGGGGCTCAGATGCGTACCTGGACCATGAGTTTCCAACAGGGTCCCATGGAGTGGGATGAGTCCGCAGACAGCTGTCACATGTTCGACATGAGAGCCCTGTCCGCCTTCAATTACCTGAGCCCTCCCAGTGATGAGAGCAACAGTGCCAGCCCTTCCCAATCACAAGGCTCCACCCCTACACAGCAACCCCATGAGTCTCCAGGAGAGAGAACGTTCACAATGCTCGACGAGGGTAACCTTGTCATTTCTTTTTTGCTTTGATTTTTATCAGTTTCAGAGAGGTTAACCTTGGTATCACTTTGGCTTGATTTTATCACATACATCGCTAGCTTTATTTGAGTTTCTCTAAAGTTCATGCTTACACACCCTTTTTGTTTGTTTCTGTGATTCTAGCCTCCATAAAGGTTGAACCCGGCTCACCATCAGAGCTCTCTGAACCAAGCTACTCCTACTTCAAGCTACACACAGACGTCTCCTCCGCACTAGTGAACCTGGAGTGCAGAGTGTGTGGAGACAGAGCCTCTGGCTACCACTATGGGGTGCATGCTTGTGAGGGCTGTAAAGTATGTCCCAGTGTTTCTATTCCCCCTGAAAGATCTCTGCAACCATTACACAAATCTAGAATGACATACTGTATAGCCTATTATCAATAACTGTCACTCAACTGTAATGTACAACTGCCTTATGTTTACTCTAATCTGACTGTTTTTTTATTATTCAATGACCTCTAATGAATCTGAATGAAAACATTTACATATTTAGCACAAATTCAAGTTTAATACATCTGTATTTTTTCTTCCACAGGGATTCTTCCGAAGAACGATACGACTGAACTTGATATATGACCCCTGTGGCCTACAGTGTCGTATTCATAAGAAAAGCAGAAACAAGTGTCAATACTGCCGATTTCAAAAGTGCCTTTTGGTGGGCATGTCCCACAATGGTTAGAACCCATTTTTGATTGACCAGCTTTGCCCAAATTATATTTTAGTATTTTTTTCAATCTTGTTTGATATAAAAACAATAGATGCCGTGTGTTATGATACTTGTTCCAATTAAATACTAACAACAAACTATAATGTTCTACTTGTTTGCCGCAGGCCTTTCCATCTTCATGGCATAATGTTTTTCTTCCTTTTATCTGCAGTGGCTTATTACTTTCCTGTGTTTTTTGACAGCCATTCGCTTTGGTCGGATGCCCCAGACAGAGCGAGAGAAGCTTTTGGGTGAAATTGCCAAGGAAATGGAGAAAATAGACAAGGAGGATGCTGAGATGAGGGCACTTGCCAAAAAACTGTACGATTCCTATGTCAAACACTTCCCACTTCCCAGGAGCAAAGCTAAGGCCATTCTTTCAGGAAAGACCGGCAATCATATGGTAAAAAAAATCTAAATTAAATTAATTTCACTAATTAAGGGCCTATATTGGACCTACATTGCTGTTTCATGCTAGCCTGGCTAATGCCAGACTAAATCACAAGTGAGATTTAGTCTGGGGACCACCTATTCATTTTCCCGTACGGG
>JASCQY010000173.1:19390780-19401191 GCA_030264315.1 Sardinella tawilis
CACACACACACACACACACACACACACACACACACACACACACACACACACACACACACACACACACACAAATACATTCCCCCGGGGTCTATAAATGTTGATGCTCCTACTGCTGGTGATTTTAAATGTGTGTGTGTCTGTGTATATTTGCACCCTCCCTAAATCATGTTAACTGGTGAATGAATGCGCAGGTATGACACCAAAACTCACACATTTCAGGCAAAGGTAGTGAGCTCAACATCCCATTCACCAAATGTAATTTAAGCTCCATTTAGGAGCCGCAGAGCCAGCACCTCAGCAGAATGAGAATGATCCCTCAGACAGAGAGACTGGCAAAGTAAGAATTCCCCCTTTCCCCTGGCTCTTTGCTAGCTCCTCAAAGCTCAGGCCTGCAAAAACCGCTGGCTCCTGCAATACCTATATCATCAAGGTCGTTAACGGAAGAAGTTCATCATTTGCTGTGCCAGCTCTGTAATAACGAGACATGCCACAACTCGGGGGAAAATTATGCGCTACTCGTGGGGAAGCATCTTCGTTGACTGGAATTAGAGCCTGTCTAACACCCCCCCCCCCCCCCCCCCCCCCCCCCCCCCCCCCCCCCCCCCTCACACCCCCCCCCCCCCCCACCCCCATCCCCAACACACACACACACACACACACACACACACACACACACACAGCCCTACACTCCACATCTGCGATTTGGGCTGTGGCAAAGGGATTTTCTCGAGCGCCTCCTCATGTTAAATTATAGATCAAGGTTGCTTCATGCACACACTACTAATAAAAATTGCTTTGGAAGGAAGGAACACTTAGATACAAGAGATAAATGGGTGGGGAGAGAAAAAGAGAGAGCAAGAGAGAGTCGTACACATGTTTCAATCACATTTTAGTCCAGTATTTTCTTTTCACTACAGAGCGCCCTTAGTCTCTGATCCTGCAAATACATGCCCATAACATAACACCAGCTATTGTACTAGGTAATGGTAATGTAATGGGTAGAAGCATGGGCCTTCTAGAGGATTTTCAGTCCCATAGATAGATTCCTGTGTGTGTGTGTGTGTGTGGAAGGGGGGTGGGGGTGGGAGTTGAGGAGGGAGGCGTAAGGGTTGAGTTGAAAATGGGTCAAGACATTAAGTAGAAATTGGCATCATGTCTGGCAATCAGAACTCAGCAAATCCATCCATGGCACACTGAGTGGGTCATTTACAATGTACTGTACAGTCTCTGCAATGACTTCACTGTAAAGCACTGGATGGCGACCCTGAGGGAGAGGTAACTGTTCACATGCTGTGTGTGTGTGATGACTTTGGACAAAGACAGGAGACTGAGCCGAGGTTGTTGTGAACTTTCGACAGACTCAGAATCTCCGAAAAAAAAAGCCCAGGCCGAATCTTGCGGCGCTGGACTATTCCTTGGGAAAGACATTTGTCCAGTTTGGACAAAAGCCATGTCTATTAGATCTGTGTCTCGAGAGAAAATAGTTCTATGAATCACAAACAGCACAGTACAGCATCTTGCTGTGTTACATGATTCTCATACAGAAGGATCTGATGAATTGGACCATGTTTGTTCCAGACCTTGGCCTGTTTCCACTGGCAACTACAGTAGATAGAATGCTAAGTGATTCCGGAATGTTATCATCAATGGCGCTTCCTGTCATCTTCCTCTATGCTCGAGCCCCCACTGCCCTAGTACTGGTGCCAGTCGGGCCGACAAGAGCCCTCAACTTCCGGCCCTCATACTCTTCCAGCTCACAGTCCCCCAGAGGTCTGCCTCTGCACAGATAACACCCTCTCAGCACCTTCCTGCTGGGGGAGGAGGGGGGGGGGTGGTAGTGTGCAGGAGTGCTTAAAGCAGACAGTATGGAACCCATCATCTTCCCGGTGACACATGCTGGGCGATTGGAAACCGTCCAAGTTCTCCCCGACTACCTCACCCCTGTGAGTCTGTACAATATCATTTACGTTAAACGCTAAACGGCAAATTTACTCATGTCACATTAGCAAAGATGTCCTTGGCCAAGCCACTGTCAGGGCTTCACACACTATATGCAAACAGCAAACAGCAAAAAGCCGTTTTTTTTTTTTTTTTGCTTATTGACCCAACCGGGCACTTATGCTTTATCACCATTGACTCACAAGCAGAAAACCGATAAGGCCCTGGAGGGCCTCCAAGCTAGTTACGCTTATGGAATGTGGACGACAGGTATTCAAAGTCTATCAACACCCTGCGTCGAGTGCTAGAACCTACAGAATGAGAGAACAAGGGGGAAAAAAAAACCTCCATACATTCCTATGGAGACCAGGTGCTGAAAATGAAGGGGGGGTGGGGGGGGGTTCAGGTCTCGGCAGTGAGGGAGAAGCCTAGGGAGAGGCGCCCACACATAGAGGTTACGAGGGCTGACACTACGACTGTTTACTAACCCCACAGAACACACAGTCGCGCCCGCGCCGTTTACGCGAGGGGTCGCAGATGCCAGATGTATGCACTGTAGTGTATGCATACCGGACCGTGTTTAGCTGTTTTCCCTTTGGATTCCACTGTGAAAGAGAGTAATTTGTCACTACACAGTCTACACATCCCTACTGCTGTGCGTATAGACTACCCCCCCCCCCCCCCGTAAAACAGCCCGCGGACTTTGCCTGGAAACATGTAGGTCAAATCTCTAGCACACAGGGGTGGCCAAATGACTGTAGACTGGGGCGATATGTCATCTGTGGATTACAGGACATTTAGATATACTTTCTCTTGTAAGAGAAAACGGAAAATTACAATTTCAATGTGAACAAATATTTGCAAGCAAAAACAAAAAAAGCAAAAAGGAATACTCTGTGGTTTTTGACATTAAATTTACAACCATAAATGGAACAGCAGCTGTCTAGGAATGATCGATTTCCTCTTTGTTTTCCTTGTGTTCCCTGTGTGTGAATGATTGTTCACGCTCACACATATCCAATTTTCCATGTCAACCTGTTGAAGGCCTGACCACAACTGTCTTTTAAAAGGCTGATCTCAAAATCCAAAACAGAAGTGGTCCCTCCAGTACACCCTACTGATCCATCCACCAGGCCTTTAATCTGTATCTCATATGCTCTCCACTGTCAGCTGCTGTTCCGGAACTTTCACCCACTATGGGGTGCTTCTATCATCATTGGGACAATGACTACAGGCTCTGAAATCCCACCCAGGTTCGACTAAGGTATGCTTTTATGGCCTATTCCTCAGTGGAATTATGTGTGGACAACTCTCACTGTTAATTCAGCATGTAAAAATCTCACAGTGGACATCACTGCAAAATAATACATTTGTGATGAACAGTTAATGTTATTGAGAAACATGTAAAGGGTGAAAGTATTAATACATAGGCTATAAAAACTATTACATTTGGATAAAAGTGAACTCCCTTACAGGGAGTAGTAAGGGAAAGGGTGGGTGTATCTGTCATAAATATTCTTTGTCACTCTGTGCTGCACCAAGGCCAGCAAACATTAAAAAGCAACCTTTCATTACAAACACAGGATATGGTAACCAGGGACATAAACAAATCAGTCCACACATTTAGAAGCCAACTCATGCTTGAACAATACCAAGCAACGTAAAACAACGCTAAATTAAATAACAATAGATCTACAAAGGAAATGATCTAAGTATACTCCACACACTAGCTCACATTTACTTAAGAAACTATTTCAATATGGTCTTCAAGAGATAACTTGAATTGTAAATTTCCAGCGAATGGTTGTTCCGTTTAAGGTCGACATGACTTTTACACGACTCGTACATTATTCGCCCCCTGGGGTCGTGCTAGGGAGAAGATAAAGAGGAACATGTTCACTCACGCTGGTGGGAATACGGGCTGCTCCTGCCTCGCTCCTCCTCCTCCTCCTTCTCCTCAGTGTGGTAGTGGAGCAGCATCTGGGACTGCCTCCTCGGAGTCTGCCCGCGGTCCTCTCTCACATTAACAGGTGGGGGCCTGGAGGGGCTGAATTTCAACGAGGGCAAGGCCCTACTACCGTGTCGGTGCCCGTCGCGGGAATCTGATGGCAGACGCTTTTCCTCTTGGCCGGCGTTCCTGTCTCTGTGTTCCTGGTGAGCCTTGTGCCCCGTTTCCCGCGCACCCAGGAGGTCCCTCTGTGGGGTTCCTCGCTGGGTCTCAGCATGTCGTCGGCTCTGGCCCTCAAAGGCCTCCCGGGGGCTCCCATGGTGCTTTGGGGTCTGGCCTTTGTTGGCCGGCGTTGTTCTCTCCTGTAGTCTCGAGGTGGTCGGATCCGCAGCGGAGGGAGTTCTTGTCACATGCTCCGCGGGGTCTCTGGTTTCGTAAGCCCCCTGCGCCTCCCGCAGCTCTTGTCTGGGGCCGTCTCCAAAGGAGCCGTGGGACGATGAGGTTTCAGAGAAGGAGGGCGGCGAAGAGGTCGGCTCAGCGGGCTCGATCACATCTTGGGTATCCGCTGTTGTGAACTCGGTCGGGTAGTCGTAGTCTTCATCCATGGGCGTGTCTGTGGGGTCCTCTTTATAGAGGGGCAGGAAGTTACTGAGGGTCCCCGGGTGTGCCTTGTTTTTGTTGTTGTCCTCTGCGGTGGATGCTAGCATGGGTTTCTTGACCTTCTGGGGGTCACAGCCTGGCACTGGCGAGCACATGAGTTTGCCACCGTCGTTTGGGCAGTGGCAGACCTCGCAGGCATTCATCTGGAAGGTGTGACCGGCCTCGTACTTCTGGTTCTGATGGACACAGCCGATTCGTTCACATTCAGCGCAGCCGTCCGCCGGCGTGGACACATCGATGCAGTTCTGCGGGATGTCCGGGCAGGGGATGAAGTGACAGGTGATGCGTCCGCCGCCTACCGGGCACGAGCACTCGGTGCTGCCAAAGTCCACAAAGTAGGACTCACCCTCGGGCACCCTGCCACCACGGAAGCCTGCGTTCAGGCAGTCGTAGTACTGGTACCCCTCGCAACTGCAGCCACGGTTCAGGCAGGTGGCGCAGCATGCACCCTTCTCCAGAACCTCTTCGATGCAGTTGTCTGTCACGGGACAGTTCACTCCAGTACAGTCCCTCTGACCCATGCTCGTGCCCAGGCACAGCACCAGGGTAAACCCCAGGAGGAGAGTTCTTATCAGGTTTGAGCAGTCCATTTTCCAATTTTATTTATTTATTTATTTATTTTTCTTTTCTTTCTCTACTTTGGAAGCTACAGACCTCAGGGCTTTCCAGGGGGAAATGAATAAAAAATGCTCCAGAAAGTTCTCTGCAGTCTGTGAGGAATTTGAACAGGGCTTCCTCTGTCGTCCAACTCCCTTTGATCAGTGGCCTTTGTTAACCTGCAGTATCAAAAAAAAAGACAGGGGGAGGTATGTTATGTTCGGTAGGCTATACTGCACGCATATTTCCTGCTAGGCTATTTCATCCAGTCTAAATAGTACGAGGGGGGGGGGGCAGTGTAACAGATCAGTCAAACTGATCCACCCCAGCCACATGGTGGTCTGAGGACCTCATATAAAAACATATCAATTTATCAGCACCATATGACCACGCATACCACAGAAGATTTTATTCCGCATAACCACGTGCTTTTGTTTAAACTCTGTGGGCTCAGTTCTGTTGATGTGTATATTGATGAAGCCTATGCTCACACACTGAACAAATAAAAGACACAAAATCCACAGCCCTGCATGGATATTTGGCAAATCTGCCAATATTTCACACCCATTTTTATGCTCTGGAGAAGAATTTAAATGTAAAGACTGTAAATCTTTCCTCTATATTAAGCCAAACAACCAAATGTAAACTTTGGGAGACATCCAAACACTACAAGCAGAATTCACATATTAACAGTCGGCACCACAACCAGTTAAACGTGAAGTATGGAGTGTTTCATTTTAAACTTACGATTTACAACTTACCACTTACGATCTTTTACACAAACATTTATGATTCAAAGCTGGAGATGCTGAAAGCACTCCATATTGATTCAGACTAATGATTCCTTATGTTTTGTTTGCATTTCTCGTGCCAGAAAGAATGTAAACTAACACAAAGAAGCATGATGCACAGCTTGTAGAAGAAGTTACATCATACAGAGATGTTTCATTTAAGGCAAACAACATATTGCACACTGAAAACAATAAATAATTCTAATTATAATATACAGATATAAATAAAAATACTCATCAGTAACCATTATTTCGGATGCTGATATCTAGAGAAACTAGGCTAACCTTAATATTATGTATGAGTTGCCTTGATCACACTGTCATCCCGCCCTCACCCACAATGTGCACTCATTATAGCCAAACTAGCAAATCACTGACTGGCTCGGGTACAGTGGCCCATGCAGGTGCTGGGTTTGATCCCAGTTCAAAGCCATCATCTGAGCTGTTTTTCTAAGCAGGGGGACGATAATAGGCAGGCAATTAGGCTAGCCGGTGAAAATGAGACACAGACTCAATATAAACTCCACACGACTTACCTGGAAGACGCCTGCAAGCCCCTGCGTGGCAAGGGATAAAAATAGCATTGGGCTCTATGCTGTCTTAAAAGTTCCACTCAAGCCCAAAGTCTCAAAATGCTCTGAGGACTTTGCAGTCTATATTATTCAGACTATATGATTTTGTGATGAGGAAAAAATGAAGTAAAATGAATCATAAAGTTCTGCACATTATGGGATGCCGGTTCAAAGCGGCATAGTAGATGGAGAGAGTATCCAATTTCTTCAGCAGGTCTTGGCAGCACTTCAGTCACAGAGAGCAAGAGTGTGAGGGCAGGCTTAAGTGGACTACACCTTTTTCAATATTCCACTCGTGATGTGGGGGACACAGAGCAGAGGGAGGTTGTTTATTAGCATACACCGGAAATGTCAATAAAAACCACAGAAATTTTAGAAACAACTGAAGTGTGAACAAACTCTGTGAAGCAGACACAGTCCGCAGAGATATTGAGTTCCAGGCACCAGCTGGTTTGCATTTGGCTTTCCTGTTAGACGGCAGAGTACTGTTTTAAAGAACCAGCGGGATTTACATAGGCACATTATGTCGCGCACATTTCAAACTACTGCTGTGGTTCAGAATACACTGCAGTAGCCTATATTCTATAGTGACTCATTAAAAACATAATATTGATATTTGGGTGGAAAATGTTCTTTTGCACTTACAGTATACAGCATATACTTTGCACCCATATACTTTGACTAAATTCTTACTTGTATAATATTGCTCTGTGCACCAAAGTCCTCTTTTCATGCTTGAACTGAGCATGATGTACTGCAGAGGCACTCAACATTGTACAGAGACAAAAAGCATCTACTGCTACAAGATACAAAGCCTGTCATCAGTGAAGACACAATAGCGCACATAGACATGAACATGTGGTTGAGTATTTGCACAGGGCAAAAGTCAGTCCACACTGACATGTTATATTTCCCCTCAATAGACACCTTCTGTGCTCTTGTGTACATGTGTGCACAGGGGGGACCTGCTCGAACACGCCTTCATGCTCTGGGCTCGAGCAGATAGCCTCTGCTGGGCGTCTGTTTTCCACATTACTGCCATTCAAAATGAACATCGAACTGCGTGCAATGATGTGACACACACACACACACACACGCTTTCAGAACCCAGGGGGGAGAAATGTTTGTGGTGAGGAAGAGAAATCAACAGTCATATCTTCATTTTCTCTCACATGAGTGACTGTGTTCCTCCCACTTCTTTCACAGGGAAAAGGAAAACAAACGCAACAAGCACTAATGGCTTGCGATTATCCTCACTAAATCTTCTGTGGTTGAAGGCTTTCCCCCTGCGATGGCCACGTCTGCTAAATCAACAATTAGGCCCATAAATGAGTACGCAGCAGTGGGCTGCAGCACAGCATGCTTTTGATGTATGATACAGCCAGACGCCCTCAGCCAATGCTGAGCCTCATATAGACGTCAGGACTGATGTAAAACCACTTCAGCCTCTCTCTCTCTCTCTCTCTCTCTCTCTCCATCCCCCCTCCCTCTCTCTCTCTCTCTCTCTCTCTCTCTCTCTCTGTCATTCCTCTCTCTCTGTCTCTCTCTTCATCACATGAGGCCACCTAATGAAAAGAACATAAGTGCTCTGCAGACATGTCCACAGCTCATCAGTGCATGCTTTGTGTGGGAGCTTTGAGCCTTGAGCAGCATCTGTTGACTGACCCATAACTAACACCGGCACACCATTGTACACTAATGCCACAGGTGAGCCAGGTATTGTTTTATATTGACTTTGACACGCGTTAATAGGTGGTGTCATCACAAATGCAAATACCAAGACCCCCTTGTTGGAGCTTGTCCCTATGTTTAGACTCTGCCTTGGTCATTACTCTCTTTAGAAAGAGATAAGTAAATACCTTATCTGTAACTCAGAAGCTGTGATAGGGACATCAACCTGATGGGAGACATCTGGAGAAACCCTTTTATGTGCTTGTTAGGATGTAGATAACGCGCCTGTCTGATGCGCAAAACTTCCAATTCGGTGCAAATGGATCAGCATTACCGATAGAGCTTATCACCAGTCACAATGTGTATTAGACCCTAAAAGTGCTTGTTTGTCAGTTATTAACAGCTGTGGGTCTGATAAAAGCACACCAGCAGCACTGGGCAACTGCCTTAATCACCGGCACTCCAAAACCCACTATTTCTATAAAACAAACACGTCTCACATTGTAAAACCATGAAACGGCATGAGTACAAAAATTAAGTAATTAAACTCGATACGAAAGTATATAGAAGTTCTCTGTATTTATAGATACATGTTGGCATTCACACGAAGATGCGATGGATGTTTGTTATGTGAAACATGGGCAATCAACACAGAAAGTTAACATTCTTCTTCAGTACCCCAGAGAGAATTGCCCTTTTTTCTGATCCCAGGCAAACAAAAGACGTAAATCTTACAAACACCCACGAATGAAAGTTTTGATGTTATTTTTTTTAGAGCTTTTAACATATTGCATGGATCTCCAACTTACCTTAACTTTCACGATATTTCCACCAGCTGTGAACATCCCAAAAGTTTGATGAGGACAGCACCACGCACTCGCGCCGGAGTTTGCTCTGCGCTCTGCGCTAAGCAGGGGGTGTTTTCACCAAGGGGAGGGACACAGTTTTTTTAAGTGCCACCACGCTGTTAGCCCTGAAGACATTAGGACAGGGGCTCTTTCCACTTTTCTGAGTGTTTCCATGTGAACAACGCAGGACTTTGGGATATCGCTCCAACCATCTAGTTCTATCGAGTAATTTGCTTCCAACTTTTGGCTAAATTTGTGTGGTTGTGTTGAATGGGCATTTCATCGACTTCATCAACCAAACAAAAAAATCTTACTCATTACAGTGTCTTTTACTCAAATTCCAAATGAGTTACTATATCCTATAATTAAATGCTAATTATTGATTATAACCAGTCAAAGAGACAATCTGTATAAGTAAAGAAAGAAAACATTAAAGAAAACATTCAAACCCATGACATTACCCCCTTATGTAATCAGTCTACGATCTAAGGGGTAATGGCCAATGCAGGCAAGTCTGGGCAGTGGCAATAAATCATCTGAGGAGACAGTTTGATTTTAAGAACCACTGGTGCACCATCAGGAGTGGATGAGTACAAAAGCAATTCAGGAGAGCCATGTGATTGGGCCGAAAGCTCCATGGGGTTAGGAGAGGCTAGGTGCATTTTTATTCAACTGAAGTCCCTCCATGACAAATCAATGACATGGATGAACTGAGAACCTAGCACTTCTCTTCCTCCCATCATTACTTGAATGGAATGGCTTGGTTGACTTGATTAGCATCTTATAATGTTCTCAGTAAGTCAGTAAGTTCTAGTAGTAGGCTAGTTAGGTGGAGAACTCAAGTGGACTGTGGTGTTGAACAACAGTAGCCTACAGATGAGATTTCTAATAGTTTTTTTTAATTATCATTATTATTGAGATGCCACAGTTTCACACATGTTAAAAAATAGAGCGTCTAAAATGGATCATTTGAATACAAACTGACACATTCACAGCGCAAAACCAACTGCAAGCATGTAGGCCTATCTATCAGGCTTTCTATGAATAAACAGTATCCACACAGTATGTAGTATAAGGATACAAGGAGGTTTATTTGTCACATGCATATAGTTACTGCTGTAAAAAGGGACATCCAGGAGCAACAGGGGCAAGGAAAAACTCGCTTGTCTGGAAGAAACTTTGGACAGATCCACGGCTCAAGGGGCCAACCCAACTGCCAGGGGCTGTGCTGTTAGATGGGGCTTGTATGTGTGTGTGAGTGTGTAGTGTGTTAGGGGCATAGATGATGTCAGGATTGGAATATTGGTGGGACAGTGAAGGGTGGGGGGGATGATGTACTGTAAGTGTGTAGGGGTAGAGGGAAGGGGAAGTGTGTGTGTGTGGGGG
>JASCQY010000173.1:19446601-19473265 GCA_030264315.1 Sardinella tawilis
TCAAAAATGGGAAAATGACAACTGCAAATACCAAAATAGAATTTCAAGCCCTTTTCAAGAATTTATTTTTCTTGTCATCAAAAGAGCCGTTTTTTGATTCTCGATTTTTGTTTCATAGTGGAGAATCCAATGAACGGAAGGTACACGGACCCTGATTAATGTGTTTTCAGCGCAAAACTCACGCAAGGCACGACACTTCCATATGACGTTAAAGACTAACAAGGGAGCATAGGGGGGAAAAACTTTGTCCACAGAAATATAAAATTCCCACACTTTACATGTCTTGAACAGACTATTGGAATTCCATGATTTTCCAAAAATTCAGTGACCACTATTGGGAATGATGTGGACTTGTTGATGCACAGTCACAGTTTCAGTAAGAGAATAGGTGCAGGTGATGGACCACAAAGTCATCAGACAGACACTAGACTGGACAAAGAGGTGGCTGTGTTAAGGAACACAGAAGGTTTTCTGAAGAAGAGAGAATGAGATTCTGTGTGCTGAAGATGTTGAAAATGTTCTACAAGTCAAAGTGGAATTTTATTGACTGTCATCTGCAGGGGCAGCAACATAAGGACTATTCTAGCACGCCTGTTCTGCTACTCCACAATAGGCCCAGATGGTGTAAGTATCTGTTACAACAAGTAGTCATCTCTGCCCACAAAGCCTCAATCAAAATAGACCTCAAACAGATTCTAAATGGTGTTGGACCACCAGGGGGCAGTATTGTATTTTAAATCTCACCATTTCGGCAACATAACCTACTGAATACCTCTCTACACGATCATCTTTCATCCCTGGAGATGGTCCATCAATTCTTTTACTTTGTTTTTTAATCATATTTTTTATTTGGTTATCACATATTTGAAAATGTGAAGGTAATTTAAGAATAAGGCTAGAATTTGAAATGTGTGTCGCATGCCCCTGAACTGGATCTTTCATCTCTGGATATTACGGCTTAGAAGTATACTGTAATTTTTTTGATTAATGCTTTTTAGAAAAGGCAGTTTTTAATGAAAAGATTGATATTTTTGTGTCCAAACCACTATTTCCTGATAGTTCACTGCTCTGGGACACGGGAGTTTTTTTAAGTGCACTTTTTGGTGATAAAAGTGTAGGCCTATTAGAAATATTGCACTATAACTATTGTTTTCTCTCGCTTATAATGTTACCAAGTAAAATTCTCTACATCTAAAGTAAATCACTGCTCACAGTAATGGATATCCCAGTGTTCATAGGCTACAGTACATCAAGAGACATTTATGGGTTTCAGTGTTTCAGTGTTACCATATCAAAGACAAAGGCAATTGCCTTTTGGTTTACTTTCCTTTTGTTGGACATGGATTTCCAGCGGGTGAAGTGACAGTCAATAACTGAAATGCACTGGTTGTTAAACACGGATACACCATTTAATAAAAGATTTTTATATACACTTTAACAAGCCAGTCACTATTGTTGAACTCAACAGCAATTTCTTTTTGTGCGCAGAAAATTAATTTGGTCACTATTTGCACAGTCCAACAAATACCAACAATATATTAAACAAATATTGCACTTTATGCCTGTTGTCAGCCAGTGTTTACCCAGTGACAAACCGTAAGCATACATGCAGACCAAAGACTATAGTGTCCTGAGTTTGCTTAAACTATATTTGAATGGGAAAAAAAGACAGTTCAAATGAAGGCCTATAATGTGACAGTCATTTGAAATGAAGTGCTTTCATCATGCCAACTCTGAATTGCTTTATGAAAAAAGCACACAATTATATGCACTAACAAGCAGAATTAGTTTCTGTAGTAACCCAATTCCCGTTAACAGAAATACACAAGCTCTATTTGCAATTAACCTCCTGTCCACAAGTCCACCAAAATGTCCCGTAAGGAGAAAGGGCTTTAGATTTTTCCTCTGTTCCTGAGCACCTGAGTATCATAGGTGTATGAGTGGTACCCTACTGACATGAACACTCTCAGAGGTAGCCGTCCTCACCAGAGGCATAAGAGAAGCCATTGAAAGCATTTGAACTGCTAGTGGCAAAGCTCGAGGCAAATTCTGGCGTTCGACCCACCGAATTGGGTACCATCTCCCGGGTGAATTCTGGGTCAATGTTCTGAATGTCAGCTGGGCCCTTCTGTGGAAAGACAAAAAAAACAGTGTGTGTGATCGATCTACTGTAATCCAAGAGTGTTATTGTGAAGATCTGGAATTTTAGTCAGAAATAACAGTTTACTTCAAAAAGTTCACATCTCCAGAGTTCATTTAGTTGTGTTCTGCTCATATGTGACAGTAAGGGATTCTTTGTAAACCTGAAAGTTTATTTATTCAACAGTGGGTGAAAAGGAGAGTTCATCAAAAGTAATGACAGAAAGCTACACTCACCACATTTGGCTTGTAAGGAGGAGTGATTCTTTTGTGATAGAGGTCGTCCCAGTTGATGGGAGAGAAAAACGTGTGGTTTCTAATCTCCAACTAGAAATCAATTAATGAAATTGTTGTGAATAGGCACAATATCTTGTCATATGCTTCTTGTGACAGGCTATATGACTAATAGAAACTATAAATCACTCACAAAATCAGCAGTGGCACCCAGGCGTTGGTGTGGGTCTTTCTGTAGAAGCCCCTGAAGGAGGTGGCAGACAGCATCAGACTTCCCAGGTGGCAGGCGGAGAGGCTTGAACAGAATCCCATCATACATCTCTGCCACATCCCGACTGTAGAAAGGAGGCTGCAATGGATGTGTGAAAATGTCCTCACAATCAATATTACTATTTACACTATATAAATATAAATATTAAATTACACTGATATTCATATGCATAGATATATTTAAACTCAGTCAAACTTAGTTTTACTTGAATCCAGGTTGCCTTGGGCCTATTGCCTGTGTTATTGTATGTTTTGTAATGACTTCAACATTTACACTCACCAGGCTGTACAGCATTTCATAAAGTACAGCTCCCAGGCACCACCAGTCCACTGTGCGGTCATATGGCTCCTTCCTCAGCATTTCAGGGGCAAGGTACTGCAGAAGGGGACGGAACGGAATTATAAAGAGACGGACACGGCCTTCTGCTTTGTTGCTAACTGAGGAGACTTATTTCTATGGGCTCCATAAATAAGTGCTCAAGTCAACGCATTAATCATTCACAAGGTGGCTGAAATTTACTGAGCTATCATGGATTAGAGGAACATTGAAAAAGCTCAGGCCGTTGGGCCAAGCTCAGGTCCATGGTGAAGAGTACACTTAAAGCTATTTATATTATGTCATATGGAGATAGAGAGATGGAAAAGAGTTACTTCAGACAGGTTAGAATATCTCACCTCTGGGGTACCACAAAATGTGGTTGTAGTGGCCTCTGGTTCGAGCCCCTCTTTGCACAAGCCAAAGTCAGTTAGAACTACGTGGCCCTGGGACAAACCACAATCACAGATAAGATCTCACGCAACATTCGCAGACATTTAAGATCAATATATATCAATAGAAATGTCCTTACCTGTGCATCTAACAAAATGTTTTCTGGTTTCAGGTCTCTTTTAGAAGAAAACAGGCTTATCTTAATATGATAAAGCACATACACAGTACCACAAATGGATAATGAAAGCACAATGTGGACACAGCTTATATAGTGATATATAGTGATACGATTACCCACCTGTATACAATATTGAGCGAGTGCAGGTAACCGATGGCGCTTGCTAATTCTGCAGCATAAAAGCGAGCTCTGGGCTCAGAGAAACACCGTTCTCTCTGCAGGTGGAAGAAAAGCTGCAAAAGAGAGAGGATACTGCAACCAATGACGCCCAAGTATTTAAAAAAAAAAGATGTACAATCACTGGATGGCTGAAATCCTGGCAAATCCTTAGAATGCTAGTCTCTGAAATCCAATAATCATGCTTTGAACTTAAATTGATGTGGTACACAGTCCTCTACAGCAATTCACACATCTATTCATGCTCCTGTCTTGACCCTTGGCTGTACCTCTCCTCCGTTGACATAGTCAAGGACAAAGTAAAGCTTCTCTGGCGTCTGGAAGGAATAGTGCAGTCCGACCAGGAAGGGGTGCTTCAGGCTCTTTAGCAGCACATTCCTCTCAGCCATAATATTCTTTTGCTGCGAGAGACAAAAGCAGCATTGAGAAGGTGGACAACGAGCAGAATGAGGAGAACAGCCAGTCACCAGCCACGAGACAAGGAGCCAACCCAAACAATGCCACAGAGAATGCAATGGACATCTGACTGCTTATGTCCATAGCAACGAAATCACATCTCTCCTGACCATCCATCTTTTGTTTGCATAATAGTGCTGGACCATTGAAATGGTAAAATAATCCAATCCGTTATGCTCCAATCAAATAATCACATCTGTAATCAGATCAGTGCACATAATAAAATCTGATGATTTTCCTGTGTAACACTTCATTTATTTTTTTTATTTTTTGAAAGACTGAATTAGACATGACATGAATAAAATGTAAATTTACTCAAAACATAAAAGCAACATGCGTTCAGAGCATGGCACACAGCTGTATGGGGCAGAGGCAGTAAAAAAGGATGGTCACGGTACAAAGAACAGAGTAACATGAGATTAGATTAGATTGTATCTCCAGAGCAGGGGCAAAAGAAGAGTGCATTAATAAACTGGCCACATGGATTGTGAATACAATAATCTGCAAGGAAATTAATAACAATAAGTGACAGATTCAGTTCACCTCATTTTTCTTCAGAATTACTTTCTTTTGCAAAACCTTCACGGCATAAAACTTTCCATCCGATTTCTGCTTGGCAAGCAAGACCTGAAATTGATTCGACACAAAAGTCATGAGTCAAGATTTACTTAAGGGCATCTAAATGGAGTGCACATAGCTGCAAGTGAGCCCAGTACTTTCATGCAAGCCATTTATAGCCATTTCTATGAAACCTAAACAGACTTCCATTTAAGGTTAATAATTGCTGAAACTTGAATGGGAGAGGCTGCATAGAGTCCTTTACCTTTCCAAATGTCCCTTTTCCAATAACAGTCAGGAAATCGAAGTCAGTAGGCTTAGCACTGAGAGGAAAGTGAGAGAGATGAGACTTGTTCTTAGATCTTCTTGCAATAATATAATACTCGCAAGATGATGCAGATTTATTTATTTCATGCCTTTCTGGTTTAATAATAATCTATTAGGCCTACATCGCTTACTGCATGACAGGTTATTGAAGTGTTTTCAATTAGTTACTCACTGAGGGTTGGCTGAGGCCCCGAGATTGACATCACTTGGTGATGGTGGTGCAAGCTGAGGAACCAGATTAAAAACATTCAGATACACATCTGGTAAGAGCAGCGCCGCATGTCTTATAACTGATACTTAGCATCAAAAAAGCTTACTTGATTACAGTGCGCCATGATTTTTGCCCATTCCAACTGTGCAGACCTACATAGGAGCTACAATGAAACACATATGAAAACCTTTTCCTGGCTCTGCCACGATAAAATCTGCTGGTGAGGTAAAGAATTTTTTCCCGAGAAACAGGATATTCTGGTTTCTAACAACGTACAAATTAATGATATTGGTCAACTCCACCGATTATATAAGTGAAGTTTAGTAAACACGGCTGTGAATTAATCAAATCTGCATGCGGTCATGATTTTTGTGATCTTTAAGTGGGCGATAGTCAACCAGTCAGTGGCTATGTCGCTTCTGAATGTAGGCTCATAATTAAAGACCGAAACTCCAACGTTAACAGTTTTGCTTAGTCTTCGTAGTACAGCTGTCAAGTCAGCAATTTGGTGTTCACACGTCTCGCTCCTCACTGAAATATTACGCTTTAATGTTTAGGCTACTTTTAATGATAAAGACCAACGAACTCTTTGAGTGGCATCAACACATTCTCTAAATATAACCTGAATGTACAGTCCAAAGTTGCTTTCAAGTTTTTTTTTTTTTTTTTTTTTAAAGCACTGCGCTTGGATTTACGCACGGCTACATTTTTTGCGCAACACCAAACAAGTTTAGGGAATTACTTACCTGTCGCAGTTTACAAACCACTTGAAAATGTAGTTAGACTTGGCTACAGCTGGAAGAAGAACTTCGCACTCACATTGCAGAGCGGCTGTCTACACGGCATCATTACATTTCACTGTGTGGTGAAGGTCACGTCACACAACCTGTCTCGTCCACAACAACGGAGTCAATCATTAGCAAGACCTCAAACGTCTCGACCTCCGCCAAGCCCAGTGTATGGTCGTAGCCGCTGGTGCCACAGACTAAGGCGCATAACTTGGCATTGGCGCAAAATAATTGCCTGTCTGCCTGCATCGTGACTAAAAGGTTTCTTTTAATAAACCGAACACACTAAATCGCGTATTGTCCACTAGTCCAAACTAGTTTACAGCATGCTTAGTTTTACACTTCTTGCAAAGGCGTTCTGTCCTAAATTTCGTTATCTGAGACCACCGGGAGGGAGGTCTGCTGATATGTCACTTCAGTGTTTTTGTGATAATAGTAGGCCTACTGCACCAATAAGCAAACAAGCAATAAGTAATTGCTACCATTTTTAATATTTTCTTCAGCAACCCAGATGTGAAAGCGAAAAAGTAACCACCAATAAAAGATGGCATGCACAATACAAAGAATTGACACTTAACATTTATTGATTTCTTGTGGTGAATGATTAATGGCATTTTAAACCAAGAATGGCACTGGGACAAAATATCTCTATCAAAGAGAGAATTTGGTCCTATAAACAAATTTACACCATCAAAAGTTGGTTTTGCTCTTAAACCAAAAATATTCTGATACCAAACAATTTCATTGACCTATTTTGCCTAAGTGCTTTTCAACCATTTTTGAAAACCAGACATCGATAAAACAGTTTGAAATATGGTAGACTTACTAATAACAGCTAGATTTATTAAAACTAACCTTGCAGGACTTGGAATTTGCTTCAGCTGGCTCAGGATGCGAATATGCTCCACCCAGTGGATGAAAATGTAAAGTGCATCAATAATTATACTGTACTCACGCTGCTCTATAGACACATCTGTTTCCAACTCATCTCAATGTGAAATTGCGTTATTAACATTTCACATCATTCAACCAGTATTTAAAGTTGGCAGCATAATGGACGTTTTTTTTTTGTTTCACAGCAGAGCCCCATTAAAACATGTATGACATAAAATGATTTTCTCTCTGAGTAGACTTGAAGGAAATACCAAATGCTTCATGGGAAATGACTGGAGAATGGATTGGCACATCATGATAAGTAATGGCATAGACCAGAATGCCAAGAGCGATCACTTGAGTCCCTCATCAGTGCTCTTGAACATTAAAATGGCGTTGTAGATCTTCAGGGCAGGGCCCAGTTTGATGCTCATGATCTTGACAATGTCAGTTTGATTCAGAAGGAGAAATGCTTCTCCATCAATACACTGGAAGACAACAAGTTAGCTCCAAGTCAGGGAGACGGGATAAAAACAACATGCAAGAAGCAACAAATAATACACAAAATGTAATAAATAGGCTATATATCCTCTCACCTCATCTTTGAACAGACGAGCTTGCTCCTCACACCCTGTTAGATTCTGTACAAAGCCAAAAACCTATAATAAAGTTTTATAACACAAAATATGATAAAATGATTATATGAAAAGCAAATAAAAAATATTGTCCACAATGTATGATGGGCTCTAGCTCCTAAACAAGGTGAGAATAGAAATGATTCCCAAGGTCAAGAATAAAAGTAAAACAATTCAAACATTAAAGTTCCACAGTAATTTATCAACACCAATGTTAGGTAAACTGATATTCAACCTCAACCCTGTATACTTTCGCTACAACTACAATGCTCTCGATCCAAAACTACATGATGCCGCTGAGATCTGCTGAAGTTTATATTTAGTTCATGATCCGTGTCTCACCTCCTCCACACTCCAGCTGGCCACCTGACTGGCGTGGATGCCAGCCACTCCGGGCAGGAGCTTGCAGTGCTGCTCCCAGCAGAGGGACAGTGTGCGGTCCTGGTGTGCCGACAGGGCTGACATGAACAGGGACGGGTACACACCCTCAGACGTCACAGCTGCTGTAGCATGCACACACACGCAGAGGCACACACCCACACACACACACACACACACATATACACAGACAGACACGCACACTCACAGACACACACACGCAGAAGACACAGACACACATTCATGTAATATAATAAAGTAAAGCAGTTAAGTAAATTAGTTTTGAGATAAGTCATGATATTGTGCAGTGTAAATTCCTGAACATTAATTTAAGCACAAAGGTTAAATTAATACTTTGCTCACTCTGATAGTTCCTCTGCTGGTTCTTCCTATATTTCGGGGGACGCCCAATCCTGATAACAAGTACACACACAAAGAAAAACGGATGTGGTCACAAGTTATCAAAACAGCCAGGCAACATAAAAATAGGCCCTCTCTCAACACCAAGCAAGTTCAAATTTGTGACAGTTGTTTTTTTTACACTGTGCACAGCACAGTATTGGACTGAAAGAAAGTGGTGTCATTGTCACCTGCCATGGTAGCGTGACTTTCTGGACCGCTGACCGAAAACCAGAAGGTTCCGTTTGGACCCCTCAGTGTCAGAGAGTTCGGTTTTGACTCTGCCCTGATTCCTCTCGGCGAGTGGGCACCCGGACAGGCAGTGGTGTGCTGTAAACCGGCCTGTCACATGACCAGAACCATCACATCCAGGCGTTGGACACTTCCTGTAGGTAAGAGTGGACGAAGGGGGTCATCACCTCCAGTTCCATATTCCACTTATCATCTACAGTTAAGCCTAAAATGATTCCTTCTCAAGCCAAATTTTTATTTTTGATGTATCTGTGTTTAACCAATAGGTTTTGTTTGCTTGGAGATGACACACGTGTCAGACAACAGATAATACAATGAATTGTGCTAGAAATATAAATACATAGTAATGAACTATTTCTTTTTAGGTCAACAAAGAAAATCTTGAATGGTCTAAAAAGAAAATTTGGTGGGAATGAATAACTATGATCTTAATTGTGCTTGTTGAATCAGTATTTTGGGGGAATCAGTGGTGTGTGGGGGACCATGCGATGCAAGGAGTGTTTGTGGGTGCTGCTACAGCGCTAACCTGTGATGAAAGCTGTACTTAGAGGTGTTTCGTGAGTGGCTGATGGTTTTGTAGGGCAGCGGGGAGAAGTTTGACTGCCCTGCAGCTGGTGCTTCTCCTGCACCTAACGCCACAGACATGTTGGGAAACACACAAAAGAAGAACAACAAAATACTAAAAGATCACAAACAGCAAACTCAAGTAATGCAGAATTTTTACTCTTAGCAATGTTGTCAAAAAGTCCTACTCTTTGAATATAAACAGCACACCATTCTGTGAAAACCACCACAATAGGTAATAGCTGTCAAACAGAGCTGCAGGTAGAGCACCAAAATGGTATAAAATATGTATAATAATATAATAACTGTCAATTTGCCCATGTCAAAATTGTCAACTAGAAAAGCACTCGGAAAGCGCAGACCTCCGTTAAGGCAACATGGGTCACTGACCCAATACAAATTCCAGACGGTGTTACGGAACACCACCACAATTGAATAATCTGTTCTTTGTCCTAAAACCCACGTTGTCCAAAAACTTCATCCAAATCAGTACTTTTTGAGTTACTGTATCTTGCTGACAAACAAACGAACAGGGTGACAAACAAACAAACGCAACCAAAAACATAACCTCCTTAGCGGAGACAAGTCATGAAAATGTATATAATGGTATGTACTACACTAATGGTACACTATAATAATAGTACACTACAACATTAGTAATAGAACTGAATAGAGGCACACAGTGAGGTTATGGTAAGGGTAATTACCAGGCTGCTGGCTGCTGGACTGGCAGGGTGGCGCTTTTATGGGATGCCCTGTGCCTTCGCACCAGCCTGCCGGGTGGATGTCAGGGTTGTCAGAGTCGACCCACTCATCATACACATGACTCCAGCCATCAAAATGAATCTGAACACAGCAGGATCAAGAGGTTAAAAGCCTATTCTCCACTAAAGCATAATTATTTGTTTATGTGTGCATCACTGCCAGGTTTTCATACACACTATCTGGTTTCAAGCAGATCTGCTTACAACATCTAGCATCTGTCCATCAGAAAAATACACAGGCGATATTCCTGTTTCAATTACCTTGCAATAATAATGCTAATTATGATTAGTTGCTACTAATGCCTGAAAAGATGATTTATGAAAGGCAGACCTTTATTCTGTGAGTCTCCACCTCCTGCACTGTGGCGACTCTGATGAGCGCGGGGCTTCTCTTGTCCACTGCCTCCAACTTCATCTGGGACTGGAACCCATGAGCGGCTCGCTGGACGCACACAGAGGGCAGGCAACACTTAATGGTGTGTGCACACACTGGGCCTAATTCAGACAACCGACTTCAATTCCAACTGACCGCCTCTGCAACCGACAGCAACCGGCAGAACTGTGCGTGCTGTTCTTGACAGGTCAGATACTATGAGACGTTTTACAGGCGACCCAGTGCGCATACACTGTAATCATAATCTACATCATAATCTACAAGAGCGGCTCACTGGATAGACAGATTGGACACTAAACACCACAACAGAATGAAGCACAGGGATACTGGACTGTATGGAAAGAATACACTTAATACCATAGCAGCTACGATGACAGTAATGGACACCACACTGAAAGCCAAAATGTGATTCAATACAAAAGTATTTCCAAGCAGCTCACTTATTCAAATTCTATTTTGCCGCTTAGCAGTATGCAAACATCTATGTACCCTCTACCCAGAGTGAGTGTCAGACCTGTTACATTCGTTGTTAAAACACCACACTTCCAGTTGAACAATGGAACAGTTTTTTTTCACACAAGCCAACTCTGAGAGCCAGGACTGGAACATTTTTATAGTACAGCATGAAAGGGAAATTACAGTGAGGGACCAAGATATGCCTCAGACTTCAGAAGTGTACAACATTCTAAACACACTGGTGTGATGGTACCTGCCATTTTAAAGATGAAAGGGTAAGGCTGGGGTACAGACCACTTTGAAGTTCTCTGCAGGAACAGCGGTGGAGCCTGTCTCTTCGAGGTACCGTTCCCAGGCGAACCTGCCAGGGTCGGGGTAGTCTTAAAGAGGAGACATGAAGTCACACTGAGATGAAAATGCCTCTGATGAACATCAGTTATCCTTCCATGCATGGCCTGGCTGTGTCTCACCTTGGGGAGGAGTGAGGGGCAGACCTCTTTCTTGGCACCAGCCTATCGGATGGATGTAGGGGCTTGTGGCGTCACACCTAAGGGGAAATATTTGAATTGTCAAATTATTTTTTTTTAGATACAATGTCAGGTAAAAGGATGTAAGACCTTTTTTTAAGGAATTCTATCCATGACATCCAAATCATATCAAATTTATGACAAGACTGCCTTAAAGACAACTGAGAGTTACATAATTAGGAACTCATCTTGGGTTATAAGGCTTTGTGGTTGTCTTGGTGATTTGGGACCCAGACTTTGAGTTGACAAAGATTTTAGGTCTTGCAGTTTATTGATCGTATTTGTAAATTCCAAGCATTTCATCTGCCGTTGAAAACATCACAATTCCCTAAAGAACACAAGAATCAGCATAACCGATTGTTTTGAACACATATCCGTAGCCCATTACAACTGACCAATAGTCATAGGTGTCGTCCCAGTTGTCAAAATGAACAAGGAAGCGATCGTCCACTACATCAGTTACTGTGGCAACACAGATGAGGGAGGGGTTCATACGGTCCACAGCCTCCAGCTTCATGCCAACCTCAAAACCACACTCCATGTCTGTCTGATGAAACATAAACAAAGACAATACAGTAGATTTCATATTCAGTATACTGAGCCATGATTAGACATTAATGCACTGTATTTTAATGCACTGATGAGCTGCATTAAAATAATGGCTTGAAACAAACACAAAAGACACATTGGGTAATTATCCACACATTCTAAAATATACCTAGGCACAGGAACTCCAATCATTTCTGGCAGAATTGTCTTGGCTTGCTAGATTCCTTAAATGTGCAGCGCGTTTTCTTGTCAAAAGTACAAATTCAAAAGACCTTCAAAATGATGATGCAATTCTGAAGACCTGAGTGAAAGAGTTTTCCTGTATTCCTGTTCATACTGTGTATGCTATTACAATGCGCACACAACATATTAAAATGTATAATTACCATTGATTTAACAATAGAGAAAACAAGCAGAAGCATTACTAGATACTGTACAAGTGGATAAAAACTAAAAAATACAATGGTGAGGTCAAACATATGGTGATTACTAGCATTCAATTAGCTATTTAGCACATACATTTATCCATGAAGTGAACATCAGACCATGTGAACATCAGAAAACAAGGTGTGTAAGGTGTTTCAGTATCAAAGGCCATACAGCAGGTGCAGGATGGGAGAGAGGAAAGAGCTCTTTTTATTGCATTCCAGGTACTGCAAAGCACAACACCCTCACTGCTCACATGCTGTGTGAAGTAGGCCATTTTATATTTATACCACACAGACTTACCCGACCAGCACTCGCAAAGAGCTCTTTGGGGGCGGCTTGTGCTTTTGTGAGCCTCAAATAGCTGGACCATGAAAACTCTTCTTCCTTGCACCCTGTAATATAAACAACGTGATATAAATCAATGGAGCACAGCACTCGATACTCAGGAGCAATATTAAAAAATAAGTAGTACATCATCATATTCTACACGACTAGAAATAATTTTTCGTATTTTTGATGAATATAATAAAACTATTTATTAAATGCTTATGGCTCAGGCCAATTGAAAGGACCTCTCACCTTTGGGTGTGTAAAGTTTGTGGCCAGTGCTTTCACACCAGCCAGCTGAATGAATATCTGGACAGTTGGCATTGATCCAGAAGTCATGGCAGTCTGAGTATCCATCAAAATGGAGCCGTAATCTATAGCCACACACCTGTATAGTAAACAAAGCACAGTAATTTGGCACATCATACGATAGCGGGGTGTTAAAAAAAAACATATAAATCTTATGCGTTGTTTTATTCCACAGTTAATACCGACCTCTGCCACTGTTAGAACGAAATACATTGATGGATGCTGGGGGTCAATTCCCTCCAACTTCATGCCCTGGCGGAAGTTGTTCTTACACTGTGTAACCCTTTGCGACTGTTTAAAAAAAAAAAAAAAAACATAATGAGAAATGGCAGCGAAGTGTCATCTAAATCATCAAAGATTTCAGGCTTGTTGGATAACAAAAACCAACAGCATCAAAATGTACACTGTGCTGACATTACAAACATAAAGGGTTCTAGTAGCTTCTATTATTATTGATCTGTTTAGAAAAAAACGTACCTCCTGAAAGAGGTGGGCTGGTGCTGCAACTGCTTTCTGTTCCTCCAGATATTGACTCCAAGACCAGGACTCAAGCTTTCCATCAGCTGGGCCTCCCACACAACCAAACATTCAATTAATATTAGTCATACTGTATGTTAACAGCTTAAAGATAATAAGTGTTGCTATTCATCTTGTTTAGTGCGGATGTATAAAATGCCATAACATTCTGAAATGTCCAAATCGAACAGCCAATGAACATTTTGTCCGATGTGAGCGACCCGTGCAAAACAATGTAAATATCACAATGTGACTTTTAAATACCAACCTGATCTATTCTGTCGGCTCTCGGCCTTTGAGTCTTCGCTTTTCTCCTCCTGTGAAAATAACAGAGAACCTTCTAAAGAATGTATGTATTCCATTCTACCATCCATGTTTCTACATACCATTTTAGCAGCACAGAATGTTTTGACCTGGGCTTTACTACATTTACTACATTGACTTATTGCCTTACCAAAGGTTAACATATTTAGATGTGGTCTCATGTTTGGTACCATTTCAACACAATTCAACAATAATTATTGATTATAAGTGAGCCAGATGTCACAAGGCTTGTCTAGGAACTGTCCGCCAACAGACACTACCAAAACTTGAGAAACGATTTTGAAGTCGTTGAGTTTAATTTCATGCGTATTTCAATACCTGCAAGCAAAAACGCAGAGCTTCATTATAACTATCATGAAAAAGGAAATTGTGTGCACAACAACCTAAATTGGAACTGAGATGGCAGACAGAAGTAAGCAGTTTCAAACAATCACAAAGAGAAATGTCCACAGACTGGAGTTTGTGCTCTCCTCCAATAAAAAAACACAAAATCTATTGATTCAACATTTTGATCCTCCGGTCTAATTTTGGGACATTAGGACAAACTCTTTGTTCCAGTAGCATGAAAGTCCTACCATAGTCTCCATTTCAGACTCTTCCTCTGACGGACTCAGGTAATCCCGTCTCTTCCTCTTCTTCATGGGCTTCAATAGTTCAGGGTCAAGGGTCATCACTCGCCCTCCAGGAATCTTCTCTCCACTCATCTGTCTGACAAACAAACAATTACAACAATGATTCAACACACATTTTGAACATAAACAACAGCGACAAAAAAAACAGGAGCATCAAAGCATCACCAAAATGTTCACAAAACAAATGTGAATATGAAAAACAGCAGAAGGCTAGTTACTCATCAGGCAGCGGCTCTCTGCGCAACTCTTCGGGGTAGGTCCTTTTGGGAGCTGGGGGGTCAGTGGTCTTGCACTGGACAGGAACTTCTGTGGGCTCCGGGTTGGTTTTCACTGGCCGTTCAACCTTGACAGGTGCTCCACCAACGGCATTCAATGTAGCACCGTCTGCTGTTGACTGGCCTGTATAGATGCAAGATGAATAAAAAAACATCCGAAACCACAGAGAAAAGAAATGCACAAAATGTCACTGATGTACAAAATGCATTGTCTACTCAATGCGATAACATGAGGCCTTACTAAAATAGTGTGTATTAAGTCAAAGATTACCAGCTTTTTCAGCTTGCCTGTTATCTGCATCGGTCACCTTTGCAGATATTCCCTCAACAACTGGATTAGCGCAGCCGATTTTTCCTTGGCTTATGACTTCCAGTGTTCCACTGTCACTCACACAAAACTGCAGAGGGAATAAAACAATTAAAACATGTTACAGACATGGTTCAAGCATGCCGAACAAACAAAACATTCATTCACAGGGAGGTTCATCACAAATTCAACGAATCAATGCCCAGCCTTGCTCTAGAAAGTGGGCAATAAACATGCAAACTCAGATTTTAAGATTCTAGGGGGTGGGGGTCGGGGGGATTGATGGCCTGGTTACCTTGAGATTGCTTCCTGGAAGAATGGCCATGCCCTCTTTCCATTCAAGGACGTGGACAATACTACAAGTTCCCCCTACTTGAGGTGACAGTGCTGTGGTCCCTATGTCCGCAGTTGCATTTGCTTTGGTGACCTCCACGGCATTCTGAGCTGTGTCCACTTTTCCAGCTGGGTAGAGCCAAGGTTATCCTTTCAGTTGAAAGGTCAAATGTTGTCAAATCATCTCATAAAATTCTGCGTGCTTTACAAAGAACTTACCTGACAGGATGAGTGCTGTGCTACTGTGGGGTTGTACTTTCTGTGGCAGGATGTCACTGGAAGAACGGGCAATGCTGGTGTCTGTGGCAACATCTGCATCTTTGGGCAGGACTTCCAGGTCCACTTTGGCACTCATGACAAAGGTTCACTAGTGCCACCTTAGAGGAAGTCAGAGTCAGTAGTATCCGACTACATTTTACAAACGTTTCTCTTGCAAATATGTAGGTAAATGTATAATTTAGCCTACATCACATTTGTGGCCAAAGTGAGGCAACACAATATCATTTTGATTACTACTTTCACATTTAAGTAAACCCCTGAGATTGATGTTAAACATGCATGACATGGGGTACAATACTCGTGTTAACCCCAGACTGTGTGACAATTTTGTCACTAATTCAGTACAATGAGTGCCCCATCTAATTGTCAAACGTTATCAAAATATTTAGGTTACGACCTAATTTGAATTTGATGGAAGCCAATAATAAATGATGATGCTGGGTTACATTAGACTAACACTTGTGATAGCCTACTACACCTTTTCCACTACACCCGTCTTGTCATCGCACGTAGCAAGTGAGGTTGGGGGAGCACAGTAAAAATCTGAAAAATTGCTGCAAAATGGCGGGGTGGCTTAATCTTAGAAGCACTTTGAATCGAACACATAATAGCTTGAAATCCAAGACTGGCTACCTTGTAACGCTTCCTGACTTGATTTTGAATGAATGGACATCGCTGACCAGCGTGCTAAATAATTTGCCTAGTCAACACAACCATATCAGAGGTTTTATTGCATTCTAAATTCAGAGACTGCATGTTACATATTAATAGAAAAATTATATTTTAAGAGAAAATGTCGAAGAGGCTAATTATCCGCTTGTACGTTTAGAATTTAATTGATAAAATTAACATAAAGCGAATAAATGCATGCCTTACCCTACAATCGAGCTGTCTTGAAGTATTGCACCTTATGCATGTAAATGTGCAAGGCAAACAGTAAATGTTGCTAGTAGTATGATAGTGATCAATTTTCCCTTACCAGTGGTTCGTCCTGCGGTTCAGAAATTTGCAGTGCGCATGCGCCGTGCGCTTGTTCTCTCCTACAGATAGAGTATTCCTAATTCTCGGACACTTCACGCCGAACCGTGCGCAAATACACCTTGTGGTAGGAGGATTCAGTACTTATGGAAATGTCCGCGCGCAATCCTATTCTATTTCAGTGACACAGGACAGTTTCATGTGATGTTAATTCGACTTATAGTGGGTCAGTAACGTGGACTCCATAAATTTACCAGAAATAAAGTCAATGAAGGTTTAATGTCATACAGAAGGCAAATGACAAGCAGACGTAATAGTAAGAAAGTTTAATAAAAAAATGACAATGTTACAATCAAATACCTCTGAAGAAGCAAGCATCATGCCAACACCAATCAAACCAAAAATCAAATCAAAAGAGACAGAGGCAGTGATCAAATCGCGGGGGGTTGGCGTATACTGCTATGGCAAGTCCTAAATGGAGAACCTGATTCCAAACATATACACCAATCAAAGTCATGAGCTAATTTCATCAATGCCATGCCTTGGATAAAATATTTAAGATTACCAGTTAAAGCGAAGACTGTACATATCGACCTGGACACAACCAAATAAACTGAAATAAGGACAAAAAACTGCTCAGATAAGCCCTCACAGGGACCCATCAGAGAATTCAATTGAGCCCGGCAAAGGCTGTGGACAAAACAAGACTGCAAGCTCTTGATTCTAATCTTGGGATGCGGATCTGGAGCGGGATCTGGAGCGGGAACGGGAGCGAGAACGGGAGCGAGAGCGGGAGGGAGACTTTGAGCGAGCTGGGGATCTGGACTTAGAACGGGAGGCTGATCGCCTCGCAGGAGACTTTGACTGGCTCTTTTCGGCAGCAGGGGAAGGGGACCTGGAGGCCGACTTGGCATCATCATCTTTTCCATTTTTTACAGGGGTTGCTGATCGGCTTCGTGACTTCTTAACCGCAGGCTTTTCATTGGAACGACTGCGGGAATCCCTCTCAGACTTCACCTTAGAGCGACTCTTGGATCGTGACTTCCTGTTGTCAGAGCGAGACCGGGATTTGCCACTAGCTGAACGGCTACGGGATTTTCTGGTGCGGGACCTAGAGCGAGACTTCCTGGGCCGGGAGCTGGATTTGCGGGTGGCAGACTTGGAACGTGATTTACGGCCTGATCGAGAGCGAGACTTGCGTCCAGATCGAGAGCGTGAACGCCTCCTCCTGGAGCGGGACCTGGAGATAAGGACATCCATGTTAGGAACTAGATCCTCATGCGAGACACATCATGCTTAAAAACACAGACTTATGAATTTATGTATGTTATGCTTTTACAGTACAATACACTATTAAAAGGAGAAAACCAGTGTGAATGAATCAATAGCCCTGTTCACAAAGGTCACAAAATGAAATGTTCTCATTATTGGTGACCTCAAACAACAGAGTTATTGGCTGATTCACACCAAACTTCAATTAACCATATAAATTTTATGATATCCTGTAAGACTTGCATCAGTGCCTTGCAAACATGTACTCTAAGCCACTGTGCATGTAACACTATTGTGCCCTACACTTGCTGACATCAGTGTACACTTTAAAAATGTATCGTCATTACTGACTATTACATTTAGAAGGGGGAGAGAAGCTTTGTCTGCTAAAGCAAATCCCTGATGTAATTGTTAATCCGTGGTGCGTTACCTGGAGCGGGATTTGGATCGGCTCCTAGAACGGCTGCTCCTGCGGCTCCTGCTACGGGAGCGGCGGCGGCTGCGAGACCTGCAACACACAGAGCCAACCACCATTAAAAACAAGCTCATGTTGCACTAGTCTCAAACACTGTTGACCATCTTTAGAAAAGTGCTTTTCTGGACATAGTCAAATTTGGATAAAGTGACTCCCAAGTCCCAACTCAAAACTAACAGCTCACAAAGGTTTTTTAGATAAATGGAATTAAACGTGTTTCCTCTAAACTGTCCACACTACAATGCAAACATGAAGACTAATATAACCAACCCTTACATATTCTGTAATATTACAATGTCCATCTTGCTTTAACATGCAACAAGTAAAAAAAAAAAAAAACGCAAAACTTTGACACTCACCGGGAGCGACTGCCAGAGTAGGACCGGCGTCGGCGGGGTTTGTCCTCGATGAGACGAATTTTCCTCCCATTTATATCAGTGCCATCCAGCTTGTCCAGCGCCCTCCTCATGTCAGAGTGCGAACGAAATTCGATAACCCCCTCATTGGTGCGTTCCTTATGTGCATCAGCATAGGTCACCTCTCCTGCCTGTCGCATGAAGTCCTAGTGGCAACAAAAACAAGAGTCATTAACAAGCCAACCTGAAAATGTGTAAACAATGTTTTTATAAAACCTCTACCAAGTGGAAAAATAGCTCCAGATGGAAGTAGTAGAATAGTTTCTGAAAGGGAATGGAAAGGGAAAATATTGACTTACTTTGAGGTCTTGCCAACTGCAGCGGCTTGACAGGTTTTCTACAATGAGCCTGTACTCCGTACGTACAGGTGGCCCGTACTTATCCCGGCCACTGCGGCTTCGGCTACTGTAACCACTACCTTTTAACAATAAAACAGACAAGCAAAGTCAGAGCCAAACAAATACAGACAGCAGAAAACGAAAATCAAGCACACCACAAACAAGTAGAGGGCAAGAAAAAAAACGGCACGAGCACTGGAAAGAAAAAAAAAGTTGTAAGAAAAGATGATACAACTTGAGAAGATGTGGGTCAAGATTTAAATCTTTTTTTTTTTAATCAGTCTAATGGTCATCTCAGAGCCTTTAATGAATTGATTTCATAATTTTGTGATATGCTTGACGATAGCAATGGCATTAAATAAGTGGTCTTCAAGCTATAGTCTGAAACCACAGGTAGGTTACATACTGTGTCACCTTTAATCCTGAAGAACAAGGAGGCTTTTTCCAAGACTCTGCAGTGATATGAAACCTACAGACCTACATTGCTTAAGCAAACCCTCACCAATCCTTGCCTGATCACTTTAGTCATAAGAGTTGACAGGTGAATGGAATCGCTTCCATGCAGGTAACAGGACAGCTGCAACACACTTTTTGCTAATGCTGTGCCTTTGCATTCTTTTCAACACAAAAACCAATGGGAATCCTCACCATCACCCCTGGTCTATTGGCAAAAGGCTGTTGTCATCTTGGCTTCCGGTAAGGTCAGCCAAAGGGTCAAGGGGCAAAGGTCACACACACATAGTAAAGGTGAAAGCCAAGGCCAAGCGGGACAGGCAGTCATCTTAGCCTCAAGGGACTCGGACTCAGCCTCTGCCCCCACTGGACACTTTTAAATTGAAACATCAAGGACTTTGTTAATGTTGAAATAAAACTGAATACACATTACATGGGTACATAAACCTAAACTTCTAAATGGTTAATCCTCCAAATGTTCGGTGAAAAAAAAAACGTTTGTATATCCAGGAATTCTGCATTATGAACTTCCTGTGAGCATACTACACAAAAGCAGCAGACTCTACAAACTGAAGGAGATAAGGTTCTCCTCACAGTACCCAGAGTATAGAATATTTTATAAACTGCTTACAAAGTGAAGACCTGTGGGAGCATATAGTCTGGCCAAAGCTTCAATCATCCATTAAATGATTTCAGAATTAACAAAGCCAAGATACGAGGGTCGTTTAACATCTTTCGCCTTGGCTTCTCAAACCCACCTCCAAAAAGAAATGCAGTGTTAAGCAAAACGAGTGCCGTAAAAATGAAATAAGGGAGCCAGCACTTACTGCGACCGCCACCCCCATAACCCCCACCGTATGAATCGCGGTCACGTCGGGGTCCACGAGCATGTTCAACAACAACACGCTCTCCACATAGCTCCTTGCCATTGAGTTCATATACAGCGTCATCGGCATCGCGATTATCATCGAACTCAACAAAACCGTACCTACGAGAGAAAGCAAAAGCACATCTCGTTAGTGAACAAAGCTTTTCACATGGGCACAACACGGGTTAAACAAGCAACCTCTGAAATTGCTTTGGGAAGCTCGCTCCAAGGTCACAGCAGAATGATACCATAACGACTACGGGTGCATAATGATTATGCCCTTGCCAAATATTGTTGGTATACAGCCAGAATGTTTGGACTAACGTTAACTTTCTATGCGCGGGAGACTGTGGCCTACCACGCTCAGCTAGCTAACAGACAGAGAGTAGCGTGAACAAAACCTTCTCTAAATTCAGCCAATTTAGCCGAGCTATTGTTACATGCCTGTCTGGTTTCGCATACCGTCTTACACAACACACCATATAAAATGTGCCTTTTAACCGTGCAAAATATATCAATTCTGAAAATGGCTTACCCATACATGGCTTACAGGTGGTATTATATAAGCCACGGAGTGTATCCACGCCAAGCGGCCATTTCGCTCATGCGGCTTCTGATAGCTAACACTAGCATTATAAAACTAGCATAAATACAAGACCACGGTCGGTTTGTGCATTCACGTCCTGCAGTGATCTTTCTACAATGGAGTAGACAGCCACCGCGGACCAAATGTGGCTGACAAGTAATACATGCTACAACTGAACACATATCTGCAACGTTAATCTTCGGGACAAGCAGAATACAGCTGGCTAGTAAATAGCTAGTGCTAACTCAGCAACCTATCGTTCGCTATTATTAGCTAACTAGGTTACCATGCGTAAATTCGATACAATCAACATACCCATTTTTCAGGTCGATTTCTAGGAGTTTTCCGTATCCACTGAAAAACCTTTGAATGTCCTTTTCGCGGACATGATAACTTAAACGTCCTATGTAGACCCGCGGCATTTTGCTGGTCGGTTTGTAGACGTCTGGAAAGGTACCTACTCGGCAGCACCTCGTTGTTCAAGGAGCTAGCTGGAGCTAGGCATGCAAACTTCAATCGACACGTGACGCATGATGTCACAAAAGTATCGCGATAGGTTGTTAAGTTTTGGCTACTTGGATACACTTGCAACTTGCTTGTCTGTCTGGATCTCTTTTCGATTGTAACTAACGTAGTTGTTACATTCACGGCACGGCAATATTGTAGCGAATCAGACGAGTTTACTTCCTTAGTTTATTATAGAGACATATTGTAGCAATAGAGGAAAACGATGACAGCGCACTTCGGGATAAGGAAAATTGGACCTGTCAGCTTATCCATAGCTAGCTAATGGTGTCAGAAAAAACACGCCTTCTTGAAAACAACTCCCGTCTATTCCCCACCGAGGAATCTGCCCTATAACGTTAACTTCAAATTGAGCATCAACCAGACAATTCACCGAAGAATTTAGAGATGGAAAACGAAACCTTTCAGTGACCTTAACCGCCATACCAGTAAGTAGACACAACTTTTTCTAATCGAACTCTGTAGCCTATCAAACGTTAGCTGTGGAGAGTGTAGGCTACTCGAACAGAGGATGAAAATATGATGAAGTGATGCAAACTAACGTTATTTTGTTATTAAGGGACGATGTTATATAGAAAAAGTTATGATTTCGCCCAGGTCATAACGTTAATTCAGTTTCTACATGTGCAAGTGTTGAAACCTGAATTTGTTAGTCATTCATTGTACATCATTTCACGATGAAGAAATTTCTTCCCACAGAGCTGCTGCTTAATCCAGCCCTTTCCGCTCCCTTTGCCCATGATTGCCGTTCTTTTCACCCCTGTAACTCGATAGGGAAGTTTGCTGATAGCACTTGTGAGACTTACATTTCTGGTAATGAGGAGACGCTAGAGATGTTAAACACCAAGTCATGAAAATGGTGTTTACATGATAATCTAATCTTGGATAGCCCAAAAAAATCATCACGGAGTTGAGGTGACTCAGACAATAACGTTACATCTCCCCTGAGTGTGAGTATGCCTGTGTTGACTGTGTTGTTTCAAAGACCACTAGGCCTATGCAACTGTGCTGTTTTTTCACTGCACAGTTTGCACTGTCACAGTTTACCCTCTGCATCCATGAGTACAGCCTTATCCAATTGATTTTAGTTAGATGCAGCCTCAGCTTTTCAGTGGCTATTTCAAGAAGGTCTGTTTGCTGGGAAGAAGCTCTCTGCTCCCGCTAAATCAAACATTACTCGTACTTAATGCATGCATGCCATTATATATTTACAAACCATTTCTCAGACTCAGGTGACTAACATAGTTTCCATAGACTATCTGGTTTCGAGGATAAAGGGTGTCAGTTGCAGGTTGTCGTTAGTCTTTGGGTTCTAGTTTCTTCAGATAATCTATTATGGAGCAAGTCAACAGTCCTACAGGAGCACATGGATAGCAAACAAGACAGACAAACCTGTAGGTTCATCTGAAAGAAAATGTTTTTGTAAGCCTGTCTCTTGCAATGGTTGGGGAAATATTTGTTTTCACAGTGCAGTGCTGGTGGGATGGCATCCAAGCTCCTGGACAGACTTCGGCGCACACTGTTCAAAGAAGGAGAAATACCTTCTGAGGCAGAGGGCATTGATGACTTCCCAGAGAGCTCAGAACTCGAAGATGATACTGACTGCGTTTCAGCCAGGTTGGGAGGAACCCTCTGTTTTGAAGGGGATGGTGCTCTGGAGTCTGAGGATGCTGGAGAGGGTTCCGGACCTGAGAGTGATTCTGACTTCCTGGGAGAGTCCATGGATAATGCCTGCAGTAGCACAGGTATTTTTTTATTTCTTGAAAAGGTTCATTCATGCCAATGTAATCTGGGCTTAACCGGGTAGTTCAGCCCTTCATCTGACCAGATGTGAGCCCACAACTCGTAACACTGGGATTGGAAGTTAAGTGTGCTAACAAGTGAGCTAACCCCAAGAACCTCAGTGTTCAAGCATTACTTTCTAACATATTTCTGGTGTGAAGAGAAGCTGGTTTACTTGCATACAATACATAGTGCAGCTATCAAGCAGATGCAAGACTGACATAATATTTATAAGAGTAAATACTATGCTCTTCTGTTACTAGCTCGTGTACATTCTTGGGCAAACCCTTTCTGTTGAGTCTTGATAAAAACTGTTGAATGTGTTGCAGACACTAGTCCCGTGGGTCTGTCCCCAAAGGGCTCATCGATGCTGACGCGCCAATTGCAGGAGAGCTGGCGAAGTTTGAAAACTCGCAGCGTGCCTGAGAGGCTCGTGTTCGAAGTGACCGATGCCAGTGTGGTCCAAGAGGGCAGTTCGAAATATGTGGTAAGGCACTTATGAAGTGATTTAAGGCATTTGAAAATGAATGGATCACCACAACTGACTGATAAATGTTGCGTCAATCCCATCTCCTCTTCTCAGCTATACACTATCCAGGTGATTCAGTCCGGGGCATTTGACAAGACCCCAGGCCACATCACCCGTCGCTACTCTGACTTTGAGCGCCTGCACGGACGCTTGCGCCGTCGCCACGGTGACGAGATGGAGGGCCTGTGCTTCCCGCGGAAGAAGCTCCGCAAGAACTTTGCGGCCGAGACCATTGCCAAACGGAGTCGAGCCTTCGAGCAGTACCTGTCCCATGTGCACTCCCTGACTGGCCTGCGGCGCTCACCTGTCTTCCTGGAGTTCTTCTACCTAGGCGACCTGAGGGCTGGGCAGATGCTGATGCGTGTGGGCCGCTACCAGGAAGCCCTGGGCCCCTTACTGAATGCACTGAGGCTCCAGGAGAAACTGGGATGCCAACAGTTGCTGCAGCAGCAACTTCAACACCACCACCACCACCACCACCACCAGCAGCAGCCCCAGCAGCAGCCCCAGCAACAGAGCAGCTCACAGGGTGCTCACTGGCTCTTCAATCTGTGTGCCCTGGTGAGCTGCTTCCAGGACCTGGATCAGCTGGAGGAGGCTCAGGAGCACTGTGATCGTGCATTGAGGGATATCGCCCCTTCCCAGGAAGCCTTGCAGCAACAACAACAACAACAACATCAGCAGCAGCAGCAGGAACAACAACAACAACAGTTCCATCCTCTCCTGATCCCTCTCCTGCAGTACAACGTCAGGCTCTCCTGGAAGATCTCCAAGGACAAGCGTCAGTGGGAGGCCCTGCTCCAGGAGATTCAGGACCTGGGAGTGGAGGTGGGGAATCAGCCCAACCTGAAGGAGTACCTGATCAAGGAAGTGCTGGAGGACAGTGAGGGGGACGCTAAGTCCAAAGTTAAAGGAGATGATATGACTTAATCATTTACTTGAAGGTGCACAAAGTGTGGTTGCTGTGAGGGTGTGGATTTTTTTTTTTTTTTTCATGCGCATTTTTCTCTCTTTCACTTCAAGGACTTTTACCCGTGTCACACTCCAGCAGCTGGTTTGTACTCCGTAGAATGCAAACATTTGAGGCCTTCTCCAGGGTGCTTTTGACAACTGCAACTAAATTAGATTTGCTAGTGGCATGTTCTGCTGGTCACAGTGAAATGTAAGCACTAGGTCTCAGGTCAATAAATGTCTAGCACAAGGCGAGATGGTATATAAAGCATAGCTGCATCTTATTGTTCAAGGTCATAAAGTCAGCTTGGACACTGTTTGTTTCTGAGAGCACTATTTGAGTAAAATCAATTTCAAACTTTTATGCTCAGACTCAGAGAAAAATGTCTACGTTCTATGAATCCAACCTCTGACACTTAAGGAATAGATTACATTTATTTTTTATAGTTAAAATTTTGCCTGATTGAATTCTATGAAATGTATTACAGTTCAGACTGATTACCTGTGACAGACTTAAAGGGCCCATATTTATTGAAATTTTAATAGTATGTGTTTGTCCGTTTTACATTTTGTATTTACTTTGTTTTAACATTTTTTGTTTGTTTGGTGTTGTGACTAACTTGCACATTTCAGCACATTTTTAAAGACACACTATTGTAGCATGCTTTATTTTTTTTTTTACAGACACGGCATGTTACATTTGTTACAGTTTTTGCTCCAGGCTCAAATGCACAGATTAACCTGTGGGACACAGATGTTTTCCTGTTAATTCTTCAGAGACTCTTCAAAGGAAATCTACCACTCTGGGACGAGTTTCTAGAAAATGTTGTCGCTAACTTCTGCCATTATCTTGGTTGCTAAACAGTTTTACTCATTGCAGTACTATGGACATGGCGACACATATTGGCAACAACACTGTCCAGAAACTTATCCCTGTTTAGGAGTTCTGTGAAGTCTGTTTTAACATAGTTTTTTTTTTTTAAATGTAAAACTGAACACTCCTGGACATGTTTAAAAGTGCCTTTGCACAGACCTATCTCATACTTGTGATGTGAATGGAAATGGTTGTGCGCTGCTCTCTAAAATATTTTATACTAGACAGTTAGAGGGAATATTTTCATATAGAACTGAAATACTGTTTGACATGCATGAATATGGAAAAGGGACTTGATACTTTTAGAGGAAATAAATGTTTTGAAAATGCAAGAGTCGGTTAGTTCTTTCAGTTCTTCTTTTCCCTTGCCTTTCTCATTATCACAAAGATGTGGATTCACACGTCAGCCTGTACTTCTTAACATTAGACCTCAAATACATTAAAAAAGCAGAACATTCTGTTGAACTGGTAAGTAACAACCATGAACTGAGAGCTGAATGCTTGGGTATGTTGCATTTTTGCATTACTGACCACTAGATGCCAGTGCGGTTTATTATCAATATGGTCGTTCAGATAATGTCATAGGCCTGTCAGTGTGCATACAGCTTTGTCGCCCTTGACGGGAATGTTTGGTTGCCTTGTCGACAGATGAAGAGGACCACTCTGGTGACAGGAAAATTAGGAAGGGAGTTTTATTTAGAATGATGCTCTTCATGGGAAAGATCATATACAGTAGCCTTCTTGAGAGATCAGCTGCTCTGGTTAGACAATGAGTAAGTGTGGTTTAAGTCAGACAACTCCCTGGCTGGTTTATTGGAAATGGTGTTGGTCATCTAGTTGAGGAGATCTGGAGCAAATATACTGTAGTAGGCTACAAAGACTATAGATACACCCATGCAAACAGTGAAACACTGCCAAAATCAGGGTAGCCGCGGGGTCTTAAAAGTCTTAAAAATGTCTTAAATTTCATTTTCCTAAATTAAGGCCTTAAAAAGTCTTAAATTCTGTGTGTCAAGTCTTAATTTTTCAAACAAAGGTCTTAAATTTT
>JASCQY010000173.1:19507608-19530108 GCA_030264315.1 Sardinella tawilis
CCCACCCCCCCCCCCCCCCCCCCCCCCCCCCCCCTTTGAGCGCCTGAACGCCCTGAGGAGGCCGACTCGTTAGAGGAACATTCAAACCCAGAGGAAGAAGAGGATGAGGTGGGAGAGGAGGAGGAAGAGGAGGTCGAAGAGGAAGGCCCCCTGGGCGACCCCACTGACAGCATGCTGGAATGTATAGAGGGCACGGAGCAGGAGTGTCTGGAGCAGGCGCTGCAGGGCCACTCTCCCCCCGGCGTCCCCGGCCCACTAGCCTCCCAGCTGGGCAGTGAAGAAGGTGAGTCTGCTTAGGATGGGGTGAAGATGGCAGTGATGGAAGTGTGTGGAAATCATAGAACAAAGAACAATGGCAAGCCTTAGCATGGGGGAAAAGACAGATACTGTATGATGTGTTGGTGTCTTTGTGTGTGTATGTGTGTGTGTGTGTGTGTCTGTGTGTGTCTGTGTGTGTGTGAGTGTGAGAGAGAGAGTTGATCACCTAGTGTGTGTGTGTGTTCAGTAATCTTCCTGGAGGTCTGGCCTCCTGCTGCAGCTAGCGAGAGCCCAGTCATAATAGCCCTGACTCAGCTCAGCTCAGCTCAGCACTGCAGTCAGGGGCATCTGGCTTAAGGGAGGCTGGGCTCATGCTTACCTTAGGATTTCATGCTGGCACAGAAAAGACTGAGGAAGGGGGAAATTTAGCTTTAAATTATACTTTATAATGAACACCAAGGACACACAGAACAAGACACATGACACATTGAAGGATGTAAGGATTATTAAAACAGGTTTTAAAAATTCAAATTATTAAATGATTGAATGTGTGTTACTTTGTGGATATATGATATTTGTAGGGTGTCAAAAGTTGCAAAGAGTACTTGTTGTGAATGCTGTAACCCTAAAAATCAACCTAATAAAAATTAAGTTGCAAAAAAAAAAACTATTAAATGAATGATTCTCAAATACGCAAATTGATAAGCGACATGTATTGCTGGATAGCAGATAGTTTTTGTAAAACATTTGGCAGGTCAACAGTATCTTTACAAAATCAATGTGTGGAAGTACCACTACTAAATCAACTGAACTTTATAAAATCATGATCAGAAATTAAAAAAAAAAAAATCAGTAGAATTGTAGAGTCTTTCTATTAATCCATACTCAACAACTTTTCCTGTGTTGTTTATTTCCCCCTCAGATGACCAGGGTGTAGCCATGGCCCCCATGCACCATTCCAGCTCCTTCCTGCAGAAGGAGCCTCACCGAGGGTCTGAGGGCCCCTGCTCCCTGCCAATGCGGGGCCCCCTTTCCAACCCTGTGGTGTCCCCACACCTCGGCGGTATGCACCCGCCATTGCCCCCTAGCTGCATCATCGAGGAGTTGCACCGAGCGCTGGCCAATAAGCTCAGACAGGAGAGGTGAGTGGTCTGGTACCGTAGGAACAATACAGCTGCTGATTTTGAGACTGTATTGTCCTGGATCTGGTCTCTCACCTGACACTCAGGTGCTGGTAATTGTAGTGGAATAGTAGAGCACAGAGTTTATTTGTTCCCATAGGGTGAAGTCTTGTCTATGTTAGATAACATGGATGCAAAAATATATATATGTAACAGCATTAAGTACAAACACCCCAAGAGGATTAGCGGGTCATAGCACAAAGGCAAAGACACTGAGTGGAACCACCAGCTCATGTTTTAAGCTTAAGAAGAGGAGGGCTATGGGGTTGCTGTTAAATGTCCGCACCAAAGACAGGCCAAAGTCCTAGTAATCTGCCTCGCCTGCCCATTGCTGTTCCTAGGTCAGTTTTTGGGCGGCATTTTAAAAATAATAATATTATTTGGTGGTGACAAAGCACCATAGCTGCTAACTGGTGAGCAACTTCAGGTTAGCCATTACAATATCAGAGCCCCTTTGTAGACAATAAATATACATTAATGTAGTGGTAACAAGCAGTGTTGCAAAGTGCTAGATAGACAGATAAATATTATTATGTGGCTCAGTGTGATGATGTTAAAGGACAGTACATAAGAAACAAATGAAAATGAATCATAAAATGGCCCTGATATACTGTATCTCCAGGCATTAAAGAATCATGATCATTTCAAATACTTTTATCACTGACAACAGTAATACAGCCTGAATATTCCAATTACAAAAGTGAAGTTGCAGCCCTCAACTTATCTTGATGTTGTCATTATGTGTATATTATGTGTTTTGGCCTGTTGTGCAACCCTGCACCTATTTGATTTCGGCAATCTAGCTGGCAACCTCTTGTCTGGGAGGAGAGGGATTCTGTTCCTTTAATGTGCTGTTCTTTTGTGTAATATGTACATGTGAAGGTTGTGTTGAGTGGTGGTGATGATGTCTCTCTCCTCTCTTCCTCAGCATTGAAAGAGAGCCCAGCAGCGAGGCTGAGTGTCGGAAAGACTCGGAGGAAAACAAGGAGAACCTGCGGATGGACCAGTGGTTCACCGATGCCTCAGGCCACATATTCGACCAGGAGAGCTGGAATGACTCCGTCATCTCTGGTGAGTCTCTTGTAGAACACACCACTTGGAACATAATGGCATTATCACACAGCGCAGCACATAGCACACAGATCTGCATAAACAGAATAATTTCGTAACAAGATATGTTATGTTGGCATTGCAACCTCATGAATACTGAAGAGGCAGATAACATTCCATGCATTTTTAGCCTTGTCTATATCACCTTAGTCTCATGTATGAAAAGATATAAGCAGTGGAGAGGGACCTGTGACTCATGTTCTGCACTTGAGTAATAAAAAGCCATCTTCTGTAATTGGATATGGTCCAAGTGGAAGATTGCTGATGCCGATGTGATCTTAGATAATAGAGGTCTGCACATAAGCCGTACAGATAGAGCAGAGGTCCGCAAGTCACCTTAAACACGGTTGCAAAACGAGTCGTTTTGTAAGGCTCTTAACAGGACAATGCTGTCTGTCCTTCTCATCCTTGCATCAAACACTGATGTGTTATCTTGTGATGGAGGATCTTTATTTTATTTATTTTTTTGTTGATAATACACAGTATTGATGTCTCTATTTAGTATTTAGGCAGTCATAATTAAGAATAAGTTGTTGTTTAAACACTTGCTTTGCATACTGTAATTCTAAGTTCTATCAGTTTACAAATGGTGTTGTTGAAATGAATTTTTATTATCTGTGGTCTTGACTTCTGGGTTTGTGTTATGGGTGTTTCTGATGTCACTGTTCTGTCTCTAATCCTGACTACAGTGCTCTTACTTTGTTCCTGATATTCCAGTGTTCTATCTCTTGTTCTGACCACAGTGTTCTAACCCGGTTCCTCAGGTACACTTCCTCGCAGGATGAGGAAGGAACTGCTGGCAGTGAAACTGAGAAACCGACCCAGCAAACAGGAGCTGGAGGACAGGAACATTTTCCCAGCACGTAGCGACCAGGAGCGACAGGAAATCAGACAACAGATTGAGATGAAGCTTGCAAAGTAAGACATCCGTCTCCCGGTCTCTAAGCTCTCACAAAAGCCTGCCGAGTCACTGAGTCACTGGTTATTTCAGGGGAAATCTAATCACTTTTTTTTTTATTCTGAAGAAGCTTATCCAAGCAGACATTTTTAGTTTATTTAATTACATACAGTAGGTTAAATCACCAAGGAACATGATTTCAATTCTATTCAATTTTATAGGTTTAAATGCAATGCCATAAACGTTTGATATTGTCTTGATGTCATTGTCAAGCAACGAGAACATTTCTGTGGCCTATTTTAGATAAAAAAAATAATTAGACCATCTTCAAATTGCATCTCAGTGACACTGAATAAATACTCAGGAATATGTACAAATTAATTATTCATATATATTATTTTGGCCTTCTAGCCTTCCAAAGCCCATTTGCTATGTTTGCTGAGGCTCATTCAGTTTTCAAAGCAAAAACATGGTCAGCAGATATGCTCTGCATGATTGGTCTGGGGAAAGCAGTGGATCTATAGTCAATGTGAAGTCGATTAGTGTGTGAAAACAGCCATGATGAATTCATATTTTCTTTTAGAAGAACTAAAATGCCACCTGTTAGAAATTGTGTCCCAGTATATGGTGTATCACATCATGGAGTAATACATCTCTCTGCCAAGCTCTGTAGGTTCACTTTTTTCTGGGAACTGTAGTCACCTCACTCAGTAATCCACATTATACTACATAATACATTTTTTGGATTATCAGAAAATGTATGTGATCCACTGGCCTCAGTTTGTTAATTTGACTTCCAAAGCTGGTATCGAAACTTGAAAGCTTTGATTTGTTTTGCCTCTCAGTCGCCCCACTCTGACCTTAGCTTGCTGTCGCCAGGCGCTGACTGAAAACAGTGAGCTGTCATGCTGATCTAAGTGGCATTAGTGATGTAATGCAAAAGAGTGACAGATTAGACTATGTGAGATTGGATCAGTGAAGATCATCCCTTAGCTCTCTCACCAAATTGATTTGTGTGTGCTGTGAGCATGACTGTTTCAGGTGTGTGTGCGTGTGTGTGTGTGTGTGTGTGTATGTGTGTGTGTTGACACAACTCAATTCTTGTTGGTGTGAGTGACACAACTCTGATTTGTTGAAGCTTATGTAACTATTGGAACGAAACAAATGAACGCTGAAGCTGGAGATTTGGTTTTCCTGAGTTAAGCCACTTAGCGAGAAATTACAAATATGTAGAGCACTGGATTATGAGGGGGGGAAAGGTCAGTTTGAAATGCTCTGGCACACTGATGAAATACACACACACGCTCAGAAAATTCTACCTAGATCACATACATTTCAGTTGTTGCTTCCCAAGTTACCAAACACGACCAGACAGATACAGATGGCAGACTGTCTCTCCCGTCCTCCCTCTCTTGCATGCAAATGCAGAGCATGTTACTGTCATGGCAACTGGGGCCAATTTATGAGAAGCGGAGCTTTGAGGGTGAAGGTGTGAAGTACGCCCAGTAATGTGTGTGGTGTATGGATGGTCAGGATAGACTCTTAGCACAGCACTGTACTGATGGAAATGTCCTCCCAACAGCAGACTGACTGCATTGCATCAACACAAAATGGGAAGTGGTGCTCAATTTCCATGACCAGGGCCAAAAGCTCATTCGATTACTTTTTCATTTCGATGACATGGGATGCTTGTTGTAATCGAATCTCAACATGCTATGTCTCATCCAATGCAAGGTCATGCTTTTTATGTATGACTAACTGTCCCTAAGACAGACGGGAAAATATGAGTTTGCATGTGTAATGGTGTGACCTGCCATAGTAGATCCTTCACACCGCATTTTAAATAGTCTTTGTATCGGCCTAACTCACCGACCACAAGAAATGAGGTAAAATGGAGATGGTGAAGTATTTCATGTTGTGTTAGAATATTAAAGAAATCATGGAAAGTCTGAAATAGACCACTGTATTTTCGGTGCCTTTCGACTCAGACGAGGCTACAGCTAGTTAGGTTGCAAAGCCATGCCTACCCACCTCTTCAGCAGCAGACAACAGGTCTATTATTAGATCTGGAGCTTTTTACACCCTGAACTTGTGGGGGATGTATAGAGATGCAGAGAGCAGAGAGAAGAGAGCTGGCTGCATTGCATCAATTTGCTTCAGCTCAAATACAAATAATCTTTCGGCTGCCAACAGTTATCAGCACAGTAAATAGGCCTAGTTACTTTTCTTACAGGCTGAGACGGGAATGTCTAACACCAGGATTAACCTACTGTTGGAGTAATCTGGTCATAATAGTGGGCATTGATGCCAAAACACTAATATTCCTGTTTTCCGTGCAGGCAAGCACATTTGCTCCACCTCTTTTCTCGTATTCCACTGTTCTGCCTTTAGAAGAGGGAGTCCCGCAGCAGGTGCTTACTCAAGTGAGCCAAACCCCCCTGTGTGTTTCCAAATAGCACTCAGAACATACTGTACATCAGATCCATTTCGCAGAGATCAAAAGCAAGGGCCACATTAAACACACCATGACCCCTTCCCATTTGGCGTTTAGTTGTGGCTCAGTTAAGGGCCAGACATGGCGCGGTTATGGACTCAGTCTCGACATCTGGTCTGTCTTGTGCTGCACCGCTGTCACGTTGGTGTTTTGCGCTCATCATTCCTCCTCAGTTGATTGTGATGTGACCTTTCTATATTTAGAACGTCGTGCCCAGCACTCCCACTCGAGCGAGACGCGCCGATGCTATATTTAGAGTCATGGCTGTTGAATAATGCATGGCGCGGCAGCAAGCACTGCGCAAGGATTCTCGCTTTCTTCATCTCCCGCATCCCCCACCCCCATGGGTGCTCCTTTGTTTGCTCCGAGCGCTGGAAGAGGGGATTACATGCCAGAGCGCTGTTAGATATACAAAATATGCACCAATTCGTGTAATGTCTTTTCTTGTGTTGACCGAGCCAACAGCCACCGCCCACTCAGAGCCGCATGTGTCGTGCTGGCTCGTGTCGTGGTGTTCTGTCACCTGGCTGTTGATTGTGGACAGATTATTTGTCAAAACGGGGGTCCAGTGCACTGACTTCACTGATTTGGGGTCTTATGAGGTTAACGGATAGAGCGTTCTCTCAAAGCACAATGTCCCGCCTGGCTGCGAGTAGCCTAGCCTACAATACGGGTTACCCAAACAGATTTCTTTTGTCTCTGAGATTTCCCTGTACCATTGGAGAAACCGCTGTTGCTAGGCAACATGGGATACAGGCAGTGGATACAGGTCAATGATATCGAGATAGCTACCCGTGGGGCTTGGGGAGTGGTTCTCCATTTCACCTGCTGAAATATTAATGGCGTCACATCTGTTGGGGATGCTCAGAAGATGCGCTCCTGCGCTCTGATAGGATAGTGTCTTGTGGGAAAGATTTGCTGGTCCAAAACAGAGCCAAAGTTCGGAGAACTTAACACCAGACCTGCTGTGGCAGCAAATATTTTGCTGGATTAGGGTTTCAGCCATTAAGAACCCCGCTGTTCATTTTTCAGCCAAATAGGCTGACCGAGGGTCTTTCTGAGTTCACGTCTAAGAATTCCAAGAAAGGGGGGAAAATATTGCGTAACTGTGTCTAAGCAGCGCAAACCACTGGCCTTACTTGATTAAAATCTGTCACTTAGAGTAGTGTCTTTGTATGCAGCTTGCCCAAGCCTTTACTGGCTACTGCCCATGATTTATCAATCTTTTCTTTTTGGCAGGTTAACTAGATTACTTTTCCTTTTGTTTGACCTAGCATGGTTTGGCATGGCTACTGTGTCAGTGGAATGTCAGCGCAGTAACCTGCATTCTTCACAACATCATTACGCATGCAGAGTGGGCGGAGGCAAGCTCGGCGCAGAGCAGGGAGAACCCTTCGTGTATTTGAAGGCATGCTGATGCTGCGCTGCTCGTAGTAACAGAGGCAGTAGAGCTTCATCACGGATGCACGGGCAAAAAGTTTACGGAGAGAATTAAGCTGTTCTTCAGCTCAACGCTACCGATAACTTTGACGACTAAAGGGAAGCACATCGGTTGGCTTTCACTTCTCCATTTAAGGGTGACAAGAAAAAGGGAAATCAACGCATCAAGGGGCGCATCATTGTGTATCCAGATGTGGGGAACACCTGAATCCAAGCACCAGAGTCGGGCTTTGAACTTGAAATGGAGAGATTTTGAGTTTCCCTTCAGAATACTTCAGCTAACTGTCATTCTCATCGACTGGCTGTGCTGATATCCTTTGGAGGAAAAAAAACTGGACTGTTGTTCACGACCGGGATAATGGTCCAAAACGTGATTGTGGTGTTTTTTCGCAGGAGACTAAGTCAGAGGCCGGCAGTAGAGGAGTTGGAGAGCAGGAACATTTTGAAACGTGAGTAAATATTAGCTTTTTTTAAGGATGCAGTTTACTATTATGATTTATCTTGCTTTGAATTGAAGGACTTAAATATTTGTCACCTTGCTCGCGATGATGCGTGTATTTGCACGTATTTATGCCACCAATAGTTTGATTATTAAGTTTCTGCTTGTCTTATGCTTCATGTTGTCAATGTGTTTCTACTGTTCTAGAGAGGAATGACCAAACAGAACAGGAGGAGAGGAGAGAAATCAAACAGCGGCTAAATAGAAAGGTATACATGCATTATTTAATTTGCTGTGGTCCATAAAACGGTCAATAGGCCATTCAATAGCAGCATCTTATTGTTCCCATTTTGGTAATGGATTGAACATTAGGCCTATAATCAATACCCAGTGTGCTCAGTGTTAAACCACATTTAATTAGAAAGCAAGGCTAAATTACATAACTCACACAAACTAAGTATGCTCCTGTTTCTTAAACTCAATTATAAAAGATGTGTGCTCTAAATGTTTTAGAATTTATAGTGAAGTACTATTATTATTATTGAGGGGTGGGGTGGTACACCTGTTTTCCATAATAAATCAGAATTTCAGTCAGTGTTTTCCTTGAAACATTTTAGAACAAACCACATATAAATAACAAGAAAATGCATTAAAAATGTTTAATAATAATTGAAATACACGTACGTTAGATTGTGTCTGACACGTAGTAAGAGATTGTTAGATAACTACCCCCATGTTTGTCTGACCACGCATAGGCTTAGCGGTGCAGCAGGTGGATCAATATAGGTGTTCTCATGTGCACTGTGGGGGGCAGCACAGTATGAGGAACCCAGTCTAGCAACCAGCAGTGGCGGCTAGAGAGACCCTGTGCAGCTGCGCCTGTCTCTCACCTCCCTGTCCCTCTCACCTCTCTCCAACCACAGCTCAATCAGAGACCCACAGTCGATGAGCTACGGGAGCGGAAGATCCTGATCCGTTTCAGCGATTATGTGGAGGTGGCCAAGGCTCAGGACTATGACCGCAGGGCAGACAAGCCCTGGACCAGACTATCTGCAGCCGACAAGGTGAGAGCCACCATGTGGGCCTGTTAACAGCAGGACTTTTTATAAACACAGAATCAGATGAACCTGTTTATTTTGGTCATGAGGTGTCTCAACAGGTTTGCTGTAACATGTACAATACATACTTTTCAAACATGCTTTTTTCCTCATAATGCAAGTTCTTTTTATTCTGTTTATCAATACTTTTGTCATCTTAAGAATACATACAAAGAGCCTTCATCGATTAATATTTTATAGCAAGGATTCTTTTTACGGCATCCTTGGTTCTGTCCCTTGAACTAAAATGGCTTTGATCTGACAGCACTAAAGCACACCTGAGGAATTTTCTAAAGAGCTTTTTTTTTCCAATTACACAGGCTGCAATCCGTAAGGAGTTGAATGAGTTCAAAAGCACGGAGATGGAGGTCCATGCATCCAGCAAGCATCTCACGAGGTAAGGCTGGTTGCTATGCTATGCAGCAGACTGTGGGTTCCCACTCTGTTCCACAGATAGAGCTATTTTTAGCTCGAAGCGCATTACAATCCATCCCTGGGAGCTAAAGATAGATTGCTGTTCCGAATCGAAGCCCCAATTCCCGAGACTCGGTATTCCCATAAATAACCCTGTGGATGACACAGTCACTCTGAAAAAAACAAAACAAAGGAGTATGCTCCTGACCTGTCATGATTTTGCAGGAAGCAGCTATTTAATTTGATTTCATAACAGCATCAGCACGGGAAGAAGGCTGACTCGCTGGTCTCTTCAAGGCCAAGCTAAAAATAGCCCCGCTGATTGATTATACACTGTAATCACTGTGTCTGTGTGATTCCAAAGGCACCTCTTCTCCTCCTGATTAATGTCTCTCTCCCCCTTTTCTCTCCGTCCATTTTCTCCCCGGCACAGATTTCACAGGCCTTAGAGGACTTTCTTCCATGAAGAAACATTGAAGCAAGATTTTCATTTTTTCGTCTGTGAAAATCCTGGAGGTGATTTTTTCCTTTCCTCCAGGGCTCCCCCCTCTGGTTTTGTCCACGGGCCTGTGTCCTTACTCTTCCAGTGCCCTGGCTTCTTCCACGAAGGGCAGCAGGGCAACTGTGATGTTTTTGGGGAAGCACCCGGAGGCCACGCTTCATCAGCCAGAAGCGTGCCTGCAGGACACTGCAAACAGGAGCTTTGGGACGATGATCCACTTTTAGTGGGAAAAAATGAGAGATGAACTAAAGTGAAGAAATGTATTGTGTGTTTTTTTGTTTTGTTCTTTTTTGTTTGTTTTGGAGAGGAATTCTCTTTGGAAAGGACAGGTGTTTCAGGAGACCATCAGTGTTTTGGTGGAAGTTGTGCATGTGTGACCAGCTCCACTTAAAAAAAATGTTGGAAAAAAGTTAAATACTGTAATACTTGAGGGTTGTGTGCCAAGACTACAGGTCTTCTGGGTTAATTTCATATCGAGCTGTAAGGAGTCAGTCTGAACAGGGTTGTTCATGTCTTCACTTGAAAAAGAAAAAAAAATCTTTGTAAGCACTACTTGTCTTCATAATACAAGACTTTTTAAAAATATGCGGTGTCTTCTTGTTCCAAACATACCAAAATCTGTAGCCAAGAACAGGTAATGGAGACATGTGTAGCATTTGTCATCATAATGATAGAATGGCTGAAAATGTGTCCTGATTTCCATGTTTTGTGTTTAACAACACGTTTTAACATGTGATTATGGAGAGGAATCATGACGTACCACTGACTACCTTTTTTCATCAATCTTTTTTTATTGTGGTTTTAATAATATATTAATAAGGCAATCAATTTTTTTCCATATGAATAAATACATTTTACACATGAATTCATTATTTAGATTAAAAATTGTGTGAGTGGATTGACACACAATGAGGTATGGCAACCTTAAATAAATAGACTCATTGAACTGAATAAATACTGGTTTAAAATAAATATTGCTTATAACACCTATTTAACATGTCTAAACAGATTCAGCAATAAAGAGCTGTTTTTTTTTGTCATGAACAGAATCAGAACGTAAAAAGGAACATGAAGATTAAAAACACCTTTATCGATCCTTCTGGGTCTCTGGGTTAAAACAGGGGAGCCCCTGACATGAACAGGCTCTGCAGTCCACGCCGCATGCTGGAGAGCTCTTCCTCCCGCTGAAAAACAACACGGTGTACGGGAAAAACAACAGGGTTTCATATCACTTTCTCTGTTAAAGTTCACATTGTTCAAAAGGATGCTTTGAACCAATAGTGACTCACAGGTAGTAAAGATGTCTTACCGGAAGTGACTCAGTATTGCAAGCTACTGGTTAAAAATAGCCACATGAACTTAATATATTAAGGTAGGGCTTTGAGATGTTTTTCTGAAGCCATCCATCACAATTTACTTGAAATCTTCACCTATAAAACCCCCGTCCAGGCCTATCTAATTCTAAACAAGGGTGATGGGGTGTTAAAAAAAAGTAAGAAAGCATTGTCTTTTCAGGTGTGGGGGTCAGAGGGAAAGTGATAGGTCTTTGAATTATTTTGAAAGACCTGAATTTAGCTTGATTGTACAGTATTTAATAATCTCATATCCCTCCTTTAAGTGATAAGAGTCAATAATAACATAAATATCTATTCTCCAGCGATGAGGATAATGGTTAGCCAAGTATGTTTGACAAGTCGCACTTAAGACTCTGTTTGACATTTCAATCAGAGCCCTTGGAGGTTCATTGGTCTTAATGACTGTATGCAGTCCTTGCCCTAGTTAGGCTCTGTCCTGCTCACCATCTCCTGAAGAAATTTATCCTGGACTGACTTCATGTCTTTCTTCATCAGGCACATCTAAAGACAACAAAGACAGACGCTAGGTCAAGGCAGGTTACTCTAAATGATAACTGAACTGACCTTAATTGGTGATATTAAAAATGAACACTAGGATTAATTTTAATAGATAATACATTTGAACAGATACAGATTGATTACTTTATGAATGGCAGCATATCCAGCATTCACCGGGGTCTAACACAGGTTGGCCATACTGCCAGTGATGTAGGCTCACCTCAGAACCAACGATCTGCTGCTCGTACTCCAGGCTGTGGCACACGTTTGTCTGGAAGGTGTTCTTCAGGTGCTGCAGCCTGAGAGGGAACCATAAAAACACACGGAGGGCATTATGTTGTGACGTGACGCAAAAGCGAGTTATGTAAGCTCAACTTCTCCTCTAAAGTCGACTCTGTGCTCCCTCCACACAAATCGTATTACCCATGCGGATTCCTGGAAAAGTTCTATAACACTTTTCCGTCCTCGAGGTGTTGACAAAAGCTGATGAGAATATTCAATTAGACATAACAGACAATCAACTCAGTTTTATAGGCTGCCATTTTAGCTATATAACCAGTATCTCAGTTCCACAATAAACACAAACGGCTGTGCTTATGTAACTCTGTTCCCAAGTGGCCTTTGAACAAGCAGAGACAAGAAGATATTTCTCTACCATGCAGGGGCTACCCAAAAAACGCTAATGACGCACAAAACACCACAAGTGCTGACAAACTGAAACAGAGACTGCTATTGCTGTGAGTGTCCCCTGCTCACCTTCGAGATTCTTTCTCCTGGTACGAATGGAAAGCCAGGGACTGCTTCTTCCAGTAGATCTATAAAAAGCAATCCGTTCTGTCAATCAGGTACAAACAAGTGATAAAATCTGGCTTATGTCTATTCTCTCATCAATGCATTCAATCATGGCATTAAAATGTGAAATGATCATTTATGCATTTCTTAAAGTACACATGAACTGGACACAAAAAGGGCAGAGGGTTAGAAAGCTTCCTAAAGATGCAATACACACTGTCAGCTCCTTCTCCATGCTCTTCAGGGCATTGTCATCCTGCTCCAGGTTACCAATCTCCTCCAACAAAGCCTGCTTGACCCTCTCCAGCCGCTGTGTCCTGCCACCACACCAAAATACCATGTTTAACAAAAAAACAAAACAACAACAACAACAAAAAAAAACAGGTGTGAATAAAACAAGACAGACAAATTTAGCATTATAAACTCAGGGTTTCATTCACATGACATCCTTCCAGAACTTTCCACAGATTCTTAATGAAATTTCCATGGCCTTCTGTAATCTACTAATACACATTACTGCATACAATGCTTTACCACGCCTTTCCTGATGGGTCAATTCAATTGGAAACTTATAGCCGGTAGAACTGGTAGAATACACCTAAATTCAGTAGACCTATACACAGTCAAAGCTAAATTCACAACTTTTTTTTAAAAACTTTCTTTCCATTAATTGACTTAATTCCATGACTTTTTCAGGACTGAAAATGGGCTTCTGCATGACCACAAGAACTTTGTAAACAATCAATTTAAAAACACTGAGGGTGACCTGTCCATGAACTCATCCTTGTCCAGTAAGTCATGTGACTCATTTTGATTGGACATAAATTGTCTGTTCTGAATTTTAAACTCAACATACATTCCCTGTTTTGCAATGCAGTATGTATATAAAACCATGACGTGGGCATGACAAGTAAAGGTCCAAAAACTGCTGAGACACTGACCTGTGCTTGCGAATCTGCAGACTGACAGAGGACATGTGTTGCTGGACGGTCTTCAGAGACTGTTTAGTGTATAGTTCCATCTTTTCTGAGCGTTTCTGGGCACAGACGCGCACACACACACACACACACACACACACACTCATGCTTCAGCTGGCACTTGCTAACAAGGTTAACACCTCATGGCTTTTATTACACGATGTAATAAGATCTAATCACATTATCAGGCTGATAAAAAAAAGCCCTGCATTTGGGGCATCACATCACTTCAAAGCACATAATTAAAGGGGCTGACTGACAATTGGACCAATGAGCTCATTTGTCTTTGCTGTGACTCAGTCATCAAGGGACAACTCTTCGAGGAAACGCCAAAAAAAAAAAAAAAAAAAAAAAGCAGAGATTACTTCACTGGACTGCACTTTACATCCTTGATGGGCCCGTGTAGGACGTTAAAATACTGATACTTAGACACTTGTCAGAAAAGGCAAGCGGTGCTTTGCAAATGGGCTGTGCCAACAGGGGAGAGACAGAGAGTTAAAGGGCTGATAAGTAACCAAAGCATGACTAGTGGACATGCCCCCCTACACACAGCTCTCTGGCAACTAGCAGTTTCTACTATTTCATTCATGCATCCTAAACAGTAATTTACATTACTGTAACTGCTGAGATAAAGAGTAGATTTTATTCAATTTACCAGTTCAATTTGTGTTTGTGTTGTGTTTGTGTACTGTATTTGCGTGATTGTGTAATAAACATCGGTGAGCTCGGAGCTTATTCAACTGCGCTAAAATATCACTGTAAACTGTTCTCTGTGTGTGTGTGTGTATGTGTGTGTGACTCATACCACCTAGTCATCCCTGTCTACCTGTAACTCGAGGGACTTCTGAGAATGGTACGACTCAGAGTGGGAGAGCTGTGGTCGAGACACCATTTCTATTTTCAGTGCGCCCAGCAGCACTCTTCTCATCTGTCCATTTAGTCACCTCTCAGAAGGAACTAGACCTACCTGGAACTTCCTGGTGAGCTCGGTGCCGAACTCTCGGCAGACGTAGCCCATCTCCTGCGAGGTGCTCAGCTCTGTGTGCACGACGTCGACATCCAGGTCGCCCTCGTGACCTGTCTTCCAGGTGCTGCTGGTGCTGGACACCATGTGGGAGGACATCTCCACCTCCATGTTCACCACTGCACAGATAAACGAGATTGAGATAGTCAGACTTACAGATCTTAGTGAGTAGTGAAAACAAGAGGAAGATAATATTATATTATGACAAGACAAATGTTCCCTAAAGACACAAACCCAAATACACTGCAAGGGTAGCAAACAAAATATAACACACAACACTTTTCATGCTATGGCCAGAAGAGAAGAATAGGCCAATGTTAAAAAATTAGAATACACAAACAGCATATACAAAAAATATGTAGAGTGTCTATATGTACACCGATAAGTACACAAGGCAGAAAAGACAAAGAATTGTATCATGCTAACAATATTACATAATAATATAATGTCTGAATTCCGACTAGGCTTCTGAATAATCACTAACATGCAATTGCCTCTCGGTAGGCGTTAATTCTATACATTACATAAGGAAACAACAACTCTGTTAGGACCCCACCTGTACCGGTGCTTTCACCCTGGGTACCGTAGTAGGTCTTCTTAGTTGTTTTGACCGCTCTCCTCCTCTTCTTTCCCCGCATGTTGTTCTCCTGCTCCTCTTCCTCCTCATCCTCGTCATCTTCCTCTGAGCTGCTTTGCCTCTGCTCTGGTTGCTTTGGCCGTGCTGCTCAAATACAGTTCAGTAAACAGGCCAATCCGCAGGGCCATATACTATCAAGCATACTGAGACACGGGCTAAGTAGTGGGGCCAGGTGAGTTTGAGGAAGTACACTTCACAAAAAGTTGCAATGTTTTTTTTCTCTTCTGTTTTTCCGTTCTTGCAGTACAGGTAGACAGATTGATAAAATAAATGAGCACCCTGCCTGTGAAGCAAGTCACTTTGGGTAAAAGTGTCTGCTGAATTATGAAATAAAAAAAAGTAACTGAATGAATTATTAAATTGGCCTGTCACACAGATAGAATACCCAGTAGACAGACCTCTGTTTCTGCAGCAGCTCAAACATCAGCAGTACCTTTCTCTTTCTCTTTGAAGAGTTTTCTCGGCTTCATCTTGAGGGCCTTCTCCCTTGGTGCCCTCCGCTTTGTGTCTTCCTCCTCCTCCTCTTCCTCTTCACAATCGTCATCGTCTTCCTCTTCCCTCTCTCCGTCTGAGAGACTGCTGCTAGGCTGGGAGGGATGGTGAGGACGATCATAGCTGGGACCTGGGACCAACATCCACAAATATCACCATCCTCACAATACCCTAATAGGATATAATACAAATATTTTCCCTGATAACAAATTAGCACTTGTGCAAAAACCTTCAGTAAATTATGACCCAAAGTAATTAAATACATATAAATCCCATTCCCTCCATTTAGCTTATTCTAAATTTAATCCAAAATTGAAGAACACTCTAACCTGATTCCAACATCTGCTCACTTTTTGCATGTCTCTTGTTGGGAGCAGGTGTCTTCTATAATGTTTAGCACATGACAGTAACATCACAAAACATTATAACAGTCTACATTATCACACACTAACATTGTATAAATCCTACCATCCATGTAATAAATTTAATACAAATACAATAAAACCAATATTGTTGTGGGCTAGTAATTGCAAGACCAGCTGCAGACAATAGCCTACCTCAATTTCAGCACAGAGCATGGCCACGTTGTTGACAGAGAGGTGCGAGGACTGACTTAGGGTCGGCATGGTGATGACGGATTCCTTGTCAGACCCTTCCAGCAAACCCTTGTGCGCCTTGACAAAGTCTTGCAGCTGCTGGTCGAGGTCGGTGGACTTGAGCAGGGAGCCTTCTGGAGACTTCTCCAGGGCCGTGGAGGTGAGGAGAGGCTGGGCCGGGGAGTGCATGGAGTTGACCGGGCTTAGTGGAGCATGCTGGGGATACAGGAAGGAGTACAGTATGCCACTAGGACCAAGACGCAACAAATCTAAAGCTAACTGGTAATGCTGGTCATATTTATGTATCAAGAAAGCAAGAAAGCTATCCCTTCCCAACCTGTTAGTTACATACAATATTCTGAAACGTTTTTATTTTTTAACAAAGTACACCTCCTGGTTTAGACTGGTTTATACAATATAGAGGCTGCTGCTGACATGTGCCCACACACATCACCTGACCCATAAAACATCAAGAATGACCTTTGACCTATAGCATGCCAGCACTGACCTCTGAGGCGCACAACCTGCGGCAGCTGGCGATGCAGGGGGTCCGACCGAGGGGCGTGGGCAGGACAGGGGTGGGCAGAGTAGATGTCTTGGACTTGTCCTTGTCTTTGCCTCCTGTTGAGGGCTTGTAAAAGGATGAGGCCTGGATGCCCATCATGGGATTGGGCAGCTCTAAGGTGGGCGAGGGCGTGGGACGGGCCACCGGGGAGAGGCAGAGAGGGAGGAGGGGGGTCGTGGGTGACAGCACTAATGGAGGAGACTTCCCTGCGGCTGTCAACGAAAAAAAAAGAAGGAACAGAGTACCCTCCATTAAAAATACTGTGTTCACCAGCTCTTAAAAAAAAAAAAAAAAATCGGTAACACTTTATTTGATAGTGTGTCTACATAAGAGTGACATAAGCCCGTCATAAACATGACATATGACACATTATCAAAAACATTAATGACTCTTTTTTTAGTGTTTCTGACTTGACACTTTTTGGCGAGCATACATTACAGAAAAAAAGTGTCACTGATGTTCATGATATGTGTCATGTCACGCTAATGACAGACTCAAGTCACTCTTGTGTAGACCACTTCAAATAAAGTGTTTCCCAAAAATGATTATGTTCTGTAGTTATACTGATGTAATGGCTACAACATCCAGTATGCACACTTAAACTCTGGCTTAGAATGCACTCTGTGTTAAAGGAACACACCACCTTTTTTTGATATTTGTGTATTTGCATTATGCCCAAGTATTATTCAAGAAACGCATATAATTTTCTTCTCAGTGTGTTCAGTACCTAGATTGACATTATTAGCATAGCTTAGTACAATCACTGGAAGTACATGGTACCATTAGCATCAAGCTAAAAGTGTCCACTTGACGGAATCAAATATCATTTATGCACTTTGGTGAATTTTAGGTAATTTTTAAAGTGCTTTGTAAGTAAATTTGATGATGTTTTGTTTGGTACCATAGACTTGCATTGGTATGTTAAATAAGCTTACACTGTCAAACTACTGTAGGCATTGTTGCAGACACATAGAGAAAAAATGCGAAGTATTTTCATGTTTAACTAGGGGTTGACTACAGATAAGCAATTTCCTGAAATACTGTAAGGTGGTGTATCCCTTTAAAGGCAATTCCATATCAGTTGGAACAGGCCCGACACCATGGTCCTCAGATTTTCCTCATTTTCTTCACAGAAAAATAGCTATTTAGGCCCGATTTAAGAGCTCAGAACTTTTGAACAAAGAAAATTAGCATCTCAAAATTAGGAAAATCTGAGGACGAGGAAGATTTTGGTGTTGAGTTGATATGGAATTGCCCTTAACTGAGGTGTGGTACAATAAAAAGCAGCATGAAACCTAACATGAGAACTCCTCATTCTGAAACGTGAGTGCTAGTGGTGAGCCACTGCTCTCCTTACATCTCATCATCTCTCTGGGTGGTGGGCTGAGGAGGGAGGAGGCCACCCTGCTGGCCCAGGACTGCTGAGGGCGTTTCACTGGCTTTGGCTTCTCCTGTGGGGGAGAGGCCTTCTTCACCTTCTTTACCTCCGGCTCTGGCTGCCACCTCTCAGGCACCGCTGGAGGGTCACTTGTCCTGCGCTTTTTGGACTGCAGAACATGTTGTTGATTTTGTGAAAGTGATTTAAATAATTTATTATGACTTCCCAGTGAGTCAAAAATAACATCAGCAACATCAACCACAAAACATTCTGCGGTGATTAAGATTTTGAGGTGTTGATGAGTCTGCAATCCACAACAAACCTTGAGGAGAATGCACCATAGAGCAATATTACAGTCCAAGACTAAAATAAATAAATACATAAACACAAATACATATATTTCTGTAAAAATATATGTATTTTTATATTTCTATAAGACAAGAAAAAAACTAGGCTACTGCCTTAAACAAGTCTAGTTATTCTGACTGCAACCACACTTCACACAAGACTACTGGACAGGTGTCTCCTGCAGTGCAGGAAAATATTTTCAGTGTTAAAGTGGCATCGGTTCTTGTTGAAACCTCACCGGTAGGACTGGAGGTTCCTCGCTCTCCGACTGGTCCGAATCTTCCCTGTAGGAGACGTCCATGGCTGTGGCCCTGCGGGGCCTGCCGTTGGCTTTAGCAGCAGCTGTGGAGGCTTTGGTAGCAGTCTCTCTGGCAGTTGGCACAGGTTTGGCAGCAGGCTTCTTCTGAGCCCTCTTCTGTGTTTGCAGACATGAAGTTCACGTGAAGAGACAAGCAGCGAATAAAAAAAAGGCAAATGTTATACTGCATGGAGCACAATCAAATAAACTGGCACTTCATTTTGGGGTCTAAAGCGATAGTTGTTATTGTACTTCCAACCACAGCCCTGCTGTTTGAGTTCACCCAGTGCTGTCGGTCGGAGGAAGAATGAGAGGACTTGAAAGGACAAAGAACAAAGAGCAAATGGTCAGCTTACACTAATGGTAGCAAGAGAAATTAAACTGAAAGTGATCTTATGGTGTCACTCAGTTAGCATTTATGAGTACGTGATTAAAGGCTCATTAGATTACTAAAAGGACTTAAAGGCATACTATGCCAGCGTGCGATTTCTTACTTTCCGAGTTCCCCCCACAGGGTGACTTTTAAAAAATATTAGCAACAATTAGCAGCGTACATTCTTACCAATCAGTGTGGAATAGCCTGTAAACCAGAGCATATGAACCAGGATGGTCATTTTTGTGGAGTTACCTTGACTAATAAGGTAATAAACGCAATTTCAGCCTCATTCTGGTTAGGTTTCCTTTTGCGCAAGCCAAGTCCTTTCCACTACGAGTGCGCTAACGCGGCAAGGAAGGAATACTGTGAAATAGCCTTCATTCACCCTGGAATGAGCCACATGACCTTCTAAGTAGCTACGAAGCAGGTCAATTAACCTACAAACGTTACACAGTATGCCTCTAAGTAGACATACATCAATAGGCCAACATGTCCTTTTTTTTCTTGATGTCAGTTAGTTACCATCAGATAAAGACTTCAGAGAGCATTTATTTACATTTATGTACTTTACTGTCTGTCACACAGGTGTTTCGTATAAGCTGCATAACTAAGTTATACAGTGCCACTTGTGTCATATGAACAACAATTACGTATCCATCATTACATAACACCATTTATAGTAATATGATATCCCAAAATACAGACATGTTGACAAAACATCTATCATTGCGTTAATTAGGCACTTTCTGGTACATTCTGTAATATCACCTGCATTGCGTTGCAGTTTGTTTGCCTCCAAAGCTGAGCAGATGGTGTGCTGCTCACAGATGGCTGGATTATGTTGTTTATTTGATACCAAGGAGAAACAAACAGGTCCATTACAGAGATATCTAATTAGCTCACCCTCTTTGGCTTGGCTTGCTCCTTTGCGGGTTTGGGAGACGGAGCAGGCACGTCTGGGGACACATCTACGAGAGAAAGCGAAATGCTTTACTGAGCACAAGTAATCATTTGGAGTCCTAAAAAGTCACCAGGCGGGTCTCAGAGCTGCTAGAGATTTTACCACTTTATATGATGGCGTCAGACTGTACAGGAATTCTCCCTTGTTGAAAATAAACCATCACACAAACAGCAACAGCAAGTGTGAGAACAGGACGAGCTATTTTCTGTTAAAGCCAGACCAAATTTCACAATATGCAATAAAACATCTCCGGTATTTACATACTTTTAAATCCCACAAAGTGTCAAAACAAGTAATATTTCACAGAATGAATCTGGACACTATGAAATTCCCTTGTAATATTAAATGCTAAAAAAAGTCCTGGAAAAAGTCTGGATGGTTCTTATCTTTGGTTTAAAAACAAGCAAACAAAAAAATCACCGCCCCAGCTCACTAGTCCTTGAAGCCCACCTGAGACACAGGGTGGTGGGAAGGCTTTGGCTGGCTGGCGGCTGTAGTCGGTCACTTTGGGTTTGGGCTTGCGGGCAGAGTCCCTGAGCCAGCTGACATCGGTGGCGCCGTCTTTGTCTCTGTCTGTGTCCGTGTCACTGAACAGGTGCTTTTTCACGTGACGACCAGTCACCTGAGGGGCAAAAGATACAGAGACACAGGCTTGGAGAGGGGAGGGATCACCATAAGTAAGAGACAATGCGAATGAATACAACGCAAATCATCAAACATGTACATTCCATAAAACTGCGAACAAAATAAATTTAAAGACTGCACTATTTTTTTGGAATGTTTTCTGCAGTGCTCACGTGTGTCGAAGCTATAACTTTATAACTACTATTTGAGTCATACCTGATACACCATGTAGCTTTAGATATTATTTCATATACTGTGGCAGAGAAGGGAAGTAATATGCTAGTAGTAGTTGGCAATACCCAGGAGCTGATGGTATGCTTACACAATCAATACAACAGGTACAGGTTACAGGTACTGCTGTTTCATAGTCACAATTACTTGCATCTGACTGTACTTCAGAGACAACTGAACCAAACCTTCTCTGGAGGGGTCTTCTTTGCCGAAACTGAAAGGGTGAAAGAGTTGCTGATAGCACTGCAAGAAAAAGAGAGCTCTTGAAAAATGTTCATCTGTTATAATCCATTTATAAAATGTTCTTCAGAGGCATTTACAAGAAATACTTTGATAAGAGAAATATTGCCATCTTTTTCCCTTTCTCAGTCATACCAAATTTCAACCACTAGGTGGAGGTATTTCATCAGAAATATTACCTTGACTCCATAACTGATTTCTCAGACGTCTTTTTGATGTTTTTCTGCAAGATAAGAGCATAAGCTTTAGATGCAATTATTTGGTACAATAAGGCAAGCTTGTGTTTTATGAAATATGCACAAAGGAGTCTCTTACTCCTGTAGTGGTTGGGGTGTCCAGGTCGAATGCATAGACGTCCCTTAGTAAAAAATAAAAAGAAGAAGCAAATATTGGTGATATTTCTAATAAATAATCAAATGACAAGCTACACATGAGAGTGGCACACATACTCTTTGAGGTCAGTCTTCTTGGACATTTCAAATGATTTCACAAATCCTGAGCTGCTACGGTCTCCTTTCACCTAAAAACATAAAAATTACAGAAGCTTATAAGTTAATAGGCACAACCAGTTACTAAATCCAGATTATCTATATACCAATAAATACTTACACATTAGTGTTAGTGTATTTTTTTTATTATGTATTTCTATACATAATAAAAATATGACACCATATTTATGTAAAGCCTAGTCTTATTGTCAAACACTCACACTGCTGTTGAGGGTCCAAGATTTATCAAAAAAAGACCTAAAGCCAGAGGAAAATATTACAAGACTTTTAATTAAAAATACAAGTAATGCCAGTTTTTGCTCATAAATATAAAAAAGGTCTGAGGTCAGCATGCCTTACCTCTTGTTAGTGGCACTGGCCAACAGGGGCCCAGAATCCTTTGCGGTAACACAGCTTGTACCTTGATAATGGCTAGAGATGAACTTCAGCATATTCTCCGTCATCTCTTCTGATTTCTGGTTAATCACCAAATTTATCAAGTTTAACACTTTGTACTGTACTGTAGGTAACATCAACATCAAATGAATTTACATTTCCAGACCTCAATTCCAGACAGCAATAATATAATATAGCCATCACATGGATCTGTTACTAATAGAATATATCAATGAAAAAAAAGTCTGCTTTTAAACTTTCAATTGGCTTGCAGAGCTCACTCTTCTACTCTTTCATCCATCTCATCTGGAACGTTTAATGGCTCAGTAACCTGAACACATCCACTATTGTTTATGTTTATCCAATGCAGTTTATTGAGGCACAGTGGGAG
>JASCQY010000173.1:19531264-19556183 GCA_030264315.1 Sardinella tawilis
GCTGTCGATGCAGCCGCATCGTTTATGTTCGTACCGATTTACCGGTGAAAATCGATGAATCTTCCCAACCCTAGTGTGTACTGGATGTGAGGGAGGGCCACCCACATGAGGGCAGGACGGCGGTGCAGGGGCTTCCCCTGAGCTTACGGCCACTGGTGCTCGAGATAAACGTTGACGACTCTGAGATTTTCGGCCTCGCCGGGGTTACGCTCTACAGGTGGGGAGAAAAAGCAGGAGGAAGAGGGAGGCAGGATGTACAAACACAACAGTGATGTTCAGAACTGAAACAGCAGGACGAATGAAAACTAAAAACACTGGGGTAGGTTTGTGCAATGAGAGCCAAGCCAAAGTCATCAGCTCAGTAATCTTGCCTTGCTTAGAGGGTGTGAGCGGTTGGTGTTGGTGTTGGTGTTGCTGTCCTCCGGTGGACCACTAGGGGGAAGCGGCTTGAGGATGGTGGATGTGTTCAAGGCCTCCGGTTCTCTCTCCGAATGCTGGCTATGGGAAATCTGGCTGTCTGGAATAAGGACCTGTTTGGATTGACACAAAAGGCAAACACCATTCAGTTGATGGAGATATCATTTTAAAGCACAACAAAAATAAGACAAATGAAATTAAATCAATTTGTCTGGAAGCAGTTTATAACAAAAGCCAGCTGTGAGCAGAAACGCTTTCTGATTTGTTTTCCTGGCTATGACACCCATTGCGGTAGCCAGCCTGCCTCAAATCATACTGGTGGAAAGACTGCACGTCTCAGCTCAAGCTGCTGGCAGCCCCATCTGCATCTCAGTGGGGGAATGGGTAGGGATAATTGAGAGACTCTTTAAACTGCTGGCCAACTAGTTCAGCTTGCAGGACGCGTTTGCAATGAGATAACAGACTGAATTTGGCCAGGGAAAAGTGACAAATCAAATTATGGGTCTGTTAGGACTCTTTTGAGTTAAATATGTTTATTGATGATAAAATGCATTTGGAATAAAGCTGTAGCTGTTCATCTAACTCACCTGTGAGCTGGTCTCATCCAGGATGATCTGGACTGTGGTCTTCACCACAGAAGTGCCCTTCTTCCCAACAAATCTCTGAAAGAGGAGAGGAGATTATGATCATGAATGAATTCTGTCTCGTAAATGATTTATTAGGTCACTTAAAAGCACTCACTAAGGGGCAAACGATACTCTCACTGTGTTTATTCTTTCATTATTCATGAAAACCTGCTACTGAGGCCACAGGGGCTCATTATTAACGTCGCATTTAACCTTCAATAAGACCTCTTCTGCCCCCTAGTGGACAAATACAATCCAATGAGAAAAAAAGAATATCATTGTAAGCAGTGAGGGTTCTCAGTAAATCTTTGACATAAGGAACAATTTGAATACTCAAAAAACAAGCAACACAACAGTCAGCAACCCAAATAAAAATTAGTCATGAGACTGATGACAATGGTGTACACAAAACCTACTGTTGTCTACTCTCTCTCTGAAACTTGTTTTGGGTTGTACATGTTTTAAAACGAATGTTTAGGGTTGTTTTCAGGACAGTATTGTGAGTGCACATTGCTAGCCATTGTAACGCAGGCAGACATGATTCTTATTTAGCCAAATAGCCGAGACAGGACCAAATGTCAAAATTTCAGTGGGAACCACTCTTTTATCTAAAAATGCTACCAAACTTATCCCTCAAGTCAATAACTCGTTCTGGCACTCTGACAATTGCGGAAGACTGAGTACCAACACCGCGTGTGCCTACTTTGCTCTTTGCACTTCCAAACACTTTCTGAGCAGCCTGTAAGACATCTAGGGCAGAGCTGAAGTGGACAGAGAGCCTGGAGCCTGAGACTTCTCCTAAAGAGCGCGGGCTGGTCAGGAGCACGCCCAAGATTTTCTTGTTCTCTTGCTCTGCGAGGTACAACAGGAAACAAAATGAGAACACTCACTGAAGCATATAGACCACAGGAAAGACAGGAAAGAAACAACACAAACACTAACCTACAGTACAGAACAAAGTCTAAATGCATGCTTTAAAAGTAAGGCGACACACCCATGTATCCATGGCAGACATTTTGTTCTAAACCACAAAGTTCAGCATTTTAAGCTTAGAATAAATTGTTTCCCTGGGTGCATAACACTTCACTGCACGCATTTCTTTCTTAACCAAAAGGTCAAGTTTTTGATTTTCAGCTGTCTGATTACCATCCACAGAATAGTTCTCCACTTCATTGTTGGGCAGGAAAAATGTCTCCCACTGAAATAAAAGACATGGTTACAATCATCGTCTTCAATCATGCTCAAAACCAATAAGTGTCACTGTGGCACCCAGTTATGTTTCAGAGAAAGACTCACAGTTGAGCTGGGTTCCTGTATCTCATCGTTGGCTAGGGTACAGTAGAAAGAGATGCTCTGGCTTCCAACATTGAAGTCTATCCAGAATTCCTCAAGTTTTTCATCGGATGGCATCAGCAGCTGCACACATTGCACATGAGCTACATAATGTTCTAATCATCAGAACAATTTATTCCCCAGAGTGGTTAGAGACGTAAATTTTATTCCCAACTTTTATGGCATAGGATTTTCAAGAGGGACACACCTCGTGCTTGTCCAAAAACACCCCCAGACATGGGTAGGAGTATACTCTGCCAAACAAGAAACAAATTATCTCAAGATGGAGCCAGAAATGTGGCCCAATGTAGTCTGAAGTGCATGAACAGCTGAAGTTAAATACCTTCTCATATCGCCTTTCATGCCATTGACCATGTTAAGAAATTTTCTGCAATCCTAGAAAATAACAGAATAAATGCCTGAATAAATCAATAATTTTAACACAATGTGCGTTACCAGGTAAAACAGGCTCTTTGTTATTCTCGAGTCAATCAGAAGCAGACAGGGGTGACCTTACCGTCTCGAACTGAGGTTCCCGTATCTTCAGGAAGGCAGAGGCCACAAAGTCCATAGTAAACCAATTTTGCACAAATTCTCTTCTCTGGGACGCAATTGTCATCCTGTAGATGGCTTCGAGCATGGCAGCCTGCAAATCATAATCTACAAGAGCACAGGCAGCCTTGATCACTCATTTTAAAAGGTCACTCATTTTTTTCACCTTTTCCATCCTCATTCTGAGACACAAATGGTTAGCTTTTTATCCAACTGACCTCCACCGTGAACTATCCTGCCAGCAAGTTCTTTTCTGTAATTGAAGAAAAAAACAACAAATCAACATCCTTCATATTTTGTACTTCTCACTGCTTGCAAGTTTCTAGAGACACTATTATTTTGGCTAAATGTTTATTTTTGAGGCAAACACATACATAACATCTGAAGCCTCCTGTGACAATATTTTCCTTTCTTTCTTCAGTTCAGGAGGCATTGCATCCAAGATGACGTTAAGTTTTTGGACTGCCTGTGAGAGGAAAAGAAATCCTTATGCTTCTTGCCTCAAGCAGCTAAATCATACTTGTGACTGCATAAATAGTGAAATACAAAAAGATGAGTCTTTAACCTCCTTCTGCACTGATATGTCTACTAGAGAATCAGATGCCAGCTTGCCAATGAGGGTCAGGAAGGTTTCAGTCACCTGAGAAGCCCCTGAGGAAAACAGATATCAGTGTTAAGTGTTCCAGGTTCATCAATGTTGTTGGAACTTCCAGAACATTTTAATTTGGTTTATTGGTGGAAAAAAGACAACAGAATTATGTGACCTACAAAGGCTAAACGCTTATATAAAATTAAAACCATTTTAGCTCTTGCACACAAATGCATACATTTTTAATATGTTTTAAACAAAAAATTGCTGCTACTTCCAAAACAACCAGCAATTCCATAGTGAACTGGGCCAACAGCATGCAACACAATTTACAAGCTAATAAAATGTACATATGGCTTTCAAACATTCATAACACCTCATCTAACTATAATGAGGAATGGTTATAGAAAGCAAGATATACTTACTATATCATGTTATATTACTAGCTCTGGACATTAGAAAATAATTCACAGTATATGCAATTGATACATTTAATGGGGACAGCTATTGGCTAATTGCCAGGTTAGCAGAATATATTCCCACTCCAACTGGCGCCAGCCTCAGTGGCACCAAGCTCTGCTATAACCATTCAAACTTGTTGACTGGTTGCACTGACAGGATGTAATCTACTGAGGGTGATATGGTTGCAAAATACTGGGTTATGATATGAACTGACATACCCTCTTTTCCACTGTCATGAATGGCCTGAAAAAAAAACATTATTACTGTTATTAGTATTCATACAGAACTGTTAGCATTTCAATCTAACTAAGATGCAAACACTCAACATAATATATCCCAGGAGTACTGATGTGTATCATTCACTCACAGCCTTGATATCAATCTGAATCACAAATGGATCTCAATGCAGTAGAAATCACTGACCATGAGGGCATCAAAGAATTCTTCTGCTAAATGCAGCATCATCTCATTTGCATCAACTCTGTCCTCCACCCATAAGCACCAGGCTTTTTCAAACCACTGCTTCATGTGCACACATAAAAAGAACTATAAATCAATCAGTGCCTTTAAAAACAGAAACATGTTCAGTCAGCGTAAGGCTTTAGAATACTTATCTTTCCCACAATCCCTTGAGACACCATCCCTGTCAGTCCTTCACCTCCAGTGGACACAAGGCAGCTTCCAAAGGTATGAAGGATTGTGAATCCCAGACAAGCATTTTTAATATGCTTTTGTTCCAATTCCTGCTCAATTGGACCATTCAGAATGACATTAAGGCTACTTTTGAAACTTTATAAAATACAGAACATCTCTGATAACTATCAAACATTCAAAAGAAGTCTCACCCTCATGATAAATTTGTCCAATTTAGTGATAAACTGTTTTGAACATTTTGATAGTGTCCCCTCATTGTTTTTGTCATTCAGGAAGTCTTCCAAGCCTTGAAATCTACTTTGCTTCAGTGCCTCATCTAACAGTCTCTCGATCTGAAAACATACATAGACAGTATGTAAAACAGACAAGATGTACAGTATATATACCAGATCTTCTTTCATCTGTTGTTTGACAATAAACCATTTGCTGTAATTGTGCCTACATTGAGTGTGATTATTAGGTTATTAGGTTAATTTTATCTAAAGTAAAGCGTAGCAGCTACCTGTTGGTCTGTGCGCGGTGCCATAATGCCCTGCTCACCAAGGCTAAACTTCAGGCTAAACCTGAAATCTGAACAAAAGCATCATCAACATTACAACTGTTTGGGGAAAATTATTAAGAACATTTTCTTACAACAAACAAAGTAAATGTCCTTTCAATCTGCAAACATGAGATTGGCTGTGTGACAAAACGTTTTGTAGGACTGGGCCTTGAACCTATCTAGCAGCTACGGCTAAGCTAACTTTGCCAAAAAAGATACACTGGTAATATTCAGTTTAACTTAAAATCATAGTGCTCTAGAGAGAAGTCAAATTATACAGGTACGCTAACTTCCTAACTTGAACAGAGTTGGTTAAGTAACGGTATCTGTCTTGTGTAAAATTAGTTAGCAATCAGATAACTGACAGGTTAATGTTGCCACCAAGAATTCTCCAGTGCTATTTCAGTTAACCTACCTGACGGTAATGACAGAAAACTACCATTTAGTTTCCCCTTTCACCTGATGATTTCCGTTTTCTCTATACGCCACAGTTCTTAAAAGTAATAAAAAGCAGAGCTTGTTGACAGAGGATGTTTACAAACCGTTGATTTGTAAGAGGATGTTTATACACCTTCTTGATCTGTCTGACTAGCAGGCTGTTGTTATCGTTTAGCGCGCGAAACAATGCTGTGCACGAGCTCACTACTTTGCTGCGCTCTGACAGAACCCGTTTACGGCCCGTTTGCTGGCTCTGACTTTCTTTTACTGTCTATGGCTCTGACGGAAGAGAAGGTTGAATGATTTTATCTTGGTGGTGGTAGACATTTTTCTACGGGGAGTTTATGTTTTGGGGTCTTCTACTTTTGGAATTTAGTAGAACCATGATAGTGATGGTGAATATCGGTACAGAATAGGTGCAGAAACGGTTCCCTTTCTTCCCTTTTTTTTATTCAGTGATTTTGGTTGTCCGTACTCCGTCTCCGGGATGCCGAAACACTGAGCATTGATGGGCATGTGTATCCACTTGAGTTTCAGGTGTAGTAGTTTCTATGTAGAAACTGTACATCATACAGTCAATGTTTGTAGGGAATGGGACACAGGGTGGTCCAATAAGTTGCTCGGGAATAATTCAAGACTCCACGAGAACCGAAATTTGGGTGCAGCTAATTGACTACAGGTCAAGGACAAGTAGCCCCATCAAGCCTTCACACACCCATGTGTGCTGGAGCGCCACCTGTTGATAGAATATCAGGCTATAAAAAATTTAAGGGTACCATTCTTCGTCTTCTTTTTTTAAACTAAATTCTCATCAGTGATTCCCCGGACTCTGTAACACCAGGGCCCCAACTCCGTGTGAACCAGCTGCTTCTAAATGAGCCTTCTTCAGGCAAAAATTGCTTGTTTTTCTTGAGACCAAATTTTCGGCTGCAATTCCAGAAATACTGAAACAGGACTCCTTGAAAGTCAGTGGGCATGAAGTAGGCCCATAGTATATAGTAAATCATCCATTTGGGCTGATGAAATGTTAGTGAAATGTAGGTGTCAAGGAACTGCATCCAAAGAGCCCGATGTGTGGTGTAGTGCCACCTATTGACAGGCCCAAAAGGGCAAAATAAGTTGATTTTCTTGTGAGCTGATTGTCGTCAATGATTCCCAGGTCACTGAAACACAAGGTCCCTGGAACTCTGCTGAGATGTAGCCCCAGTAAGCCGATATATTGCTGGTTCAGATAGCTGGTCACACCAGCAGCCCAGCCTACTGGACACTGTGGCTGCAGTAGACACATGCTGATGGACTTTGAAGCTGGAAATGGCTGGCATATGACCATTCAAATTAGCTGGAATGACTAGGCTACTGAAGCTGATTAGGCCTACTTCTCATACAAAGAAGGGAACAAAAGCTATGCGCTAATAGCTTTTGTTCACAGCCGAAGGGTTTTGTTGCAGCCCAGTAGGCTGGGATGCTGGTGCGACCAGCTACAGTGGATCTGGATCTGGACCAGCAAGGTTAGCCAGCTTGGAATGTGGATTCCGATGGACACAACTGAATTACAATTGATTTGTTACATGTGACATCACAGGCAGGATTTGTTTAAGTTTGCTCATTTTTTAGGAGCTATTAGAAGATTTACAAAGCCAAGGTAAAACAGCTATCTTTGTTTAAAGTATAAAAAGCATGTTTGAAGTAGCCTATTCTACAGATTGTTTGAACCTAAAACAGCCTGAAAACAAATCTGAAACAAGATTTCTGTTTTCTTCTTCTTCTTCAAGTCTTCTGTTCATGTAGGCTTAATTCAGATGATAGTGGCTGCACTCTGCATTGACTACAGTATATGTGGCTGAGATAGATAATACATAAAGCAACAGTGCAACAGCCTTGAGATCTGCCCATTGTTTTATTAACTTTTCTGTTTTATTAAACTAGTGAAGTTAAGCCCACTCTAATTAAACACAAGCTTGTACTGTATCAACAATAGCTTATCACCAGAACTCGAGCCAGCATTTTATTGAATTTTGTTGTCACTCATTTTAAAACAAACTATTTACAACAAACGAAACCCAGACCTACAATGGCTTCCACAGATGGCAATCCAGTATACCCCTAGCCAACAGTTGCAAAGTATAATGCCTCTAAGCAGCTATTCATTGAGTTGTGAATCGAAACAGATGGTGTGGCATAAAAATCCTATCAAAGTCTTAAAATCTTCAATTAAGAAATTGTTTACTCCAACTCAAGTGGGAAATATTTTTACTCGTTATAGAACATGAATGCAGCAAGACGGAATGTCTACTTCATTCATCCATTTTATTACAGCGTGTTGTAATACTGTAATAAAAGGCTACTCATCACTCTTGGTGCCAGAACTGCACCTAGTGCAACCAAGCAAAGGAAGGGTGCAGAAGAATTGTCCCAGTCAAATTATGGCATTTATTTCATTTTAGTTTTAGGCCTATAATATGTTCTAGACCTAGGCCTTGTCAGACTACATAAAAAAAATTCTTCAAAGTAGCCGATGTAGGCTGTTAGTAACAAAAACAAAACAAAACAAAACAAAAAAAAAAGAAAAAAAAGTCGGACGTACGTATGTCCATAGTACGTCTTTCGGTGTGCAAACTTATAAATGCTACAAAAATACTTCATATTAAGTAAAGAATCCAGCCAATGAAATTAATCTACTGTACATGCAAGTCAAAGCTCTGTGCTTTCTACTGTGGCATGTGCATCCATTTGGCTATAGTATGTGAAATGCATGTTCTTTTCTATTTGGCATTAGATAAAGTGTATCATGCTGTCCTCACACTCCTTGGGCACAGTCAGCTTGTAATTGTGGCAGGTCAGCCTGTAGTTCTGCCCCTCGTTGTTGTCCCAAAACTCAGTCCCCAACACTCTGTAACACACAGCAAATTCAAGCAGGGCTCCAGGCTGCAGGAGAAAAGGTGGCACTGGAAGGTGAAAGTGAAAAGTGTCCCAGCTTGTGGTGCCACCTGGCTGTTTGTGGGACACCCAGAAGGCCTGTGTCTCTGAGAAGCTTTTCCAGGCCGTGAAGGAGTAGCGCACATAGACATCTTTCTCGAATGCTAGGTTAAGGACTTGCACAATGCCAATGATGCCAACTTCGAAGCACAGAACTCTCTCCAGACACACTCTCTGACGGCAGACTCGCTCTATGAACCCAGGTTGATCACCGGGTTGCTCGGGTAACACAGGCTTCATAAAGGGCAAGGAGATCTCAAGGTTGCTACCAGCTGAGAATTCGGCATTCATCAGTATCCTGAACAGGACATGGTCTGGCACCAGGGGACCCTCACTGGCTTTAAACATTTTCACATCCTCTAACTGCTTACCCCTTGAGTCCACAAAACGCACCCCTGCTCTCTGTGCCAGCCTCTTCCTCTCAGGGGGTGAAGGCAGAGACTGCTCTCGCCTTCGAATGATTGGTTTGGGTATGGGTTCACAGGAGAAGCTCCTGCGCAAAACTGGCGATGCTCGAGGGACCCTTGGGCTTGGGGGGCGGATTTTGACTCTTCCCCCCTCCTCAGCTTCATCCCTTAAGCTTGCAGCGGCATGTTCATTTGGGACAAATCCTGAAACCCTGCGGGGTGCAGTCGGCCTCACTGATGTTTTTTGCCACCACTCCGCAGAGTAGGCCATGCCTTGAATGCCTACAACAAAACGAAGCACAAACTCAGAGCAGTTGCAGATCTGATGAAAATGCAACACATTATTTTACGAATTGCATCGACCTCTCAAGATTGCCCAGTGGTACTATAGGCTAAATGCAATGGAACTGACAAGAAATCCAAAACGAAGGGAAAAACATCAAAGGCACCGCGATTTCTTATAGCGCAGGAGATCTATTTTAAAATCACATGTAACTTGAGACAGGGACAGAGTCGTCATGTTTTGTTAGTGAAGCACTGTTTGGTAGCACTTAGTTGATAGGCTACGTGTAGGGTGTAGGGTGACAGCTGTATTAAAATTACCTCACATTCATCAGACTGATGTTGCAGAATTGGCAAAAATTATGAGTGTCTGTTAGGCTAATCCTCCATTTGTTTCAGGAAAGTGGGCGTTTTGTAAGTGCTGGATCGAAAAACTAAAGACACTGCGTGTACGCAGCGCCGAATTGCAAGTCATGTGGATTGTCGGTCAAGCGCACTTTAGACGAGCGGTGCTGTAAAGAGCAGCACGGTGCACATGATGCACTCCTGTGACGTTCGTAACAGATCCCCCAATGTTGGCTTGGGAACTCAGTCATGTTAAAGGAGAAACTACATGGGAAATGTTGTCTTAAGGACGGCCGTGGTGTCCTTATATTCCTGTCATTTGTATTCCACATTACGTAAGTGTCTACTTCAAGACGGCATGTCATCTGTGGAAACAACTGCGCGACTCATATCACAATTTTTGCATTTGTGAAAATAGATACTTTGACACGTTTCCGGAGGTACTCCAATTCCCATCATCCCAAATATGACGTGGTCATGACAGAGGTGTGCGAACATACGTTGCCGCAGCAGGAGCAGCAGGAGCAGGTAAACAAAAAACGAAATGCGATGCATACAGGTAGGCAGAGATTAGAAATATTAATATTTTGTATTCTCAGACGTAAAAATATTATATTCCTGCCGCTTTTTCTAGTTTCTAGCTTTTTTTATGGAATCCTGGGAACCAACACATTAGTTATCGAACGTGGTACAATGATGCACGATGGAGCAATTGATAAGCCAGGAAAATAGTGCCCTGCGCGCATCCATTTTTTTTCTGTTTGTAGAGCTGATTAATATTTGTAAATGAGTAGCAAAGCACATTTTTTGCCTAATGAAATGGTGGGGTATCCCAATGCTAAAGGTGCGCTATGCGTAAAACGCGGCACTGCATGCCCTCAATAGGCAAGGACAGGCTTTTTTGGAGTACAAGAAGGGGGGGAAGCTGCTCCTGCGTATCACTGCGCAATGGGACCCATCCTGCAGGAGCAAGCGTCAACTGCGCTCAGAAGGGTGACAACTAAAGACAAAATACGCATGAAAAATGCAGAAAATGCTGGAGCTGTTAATTCCAGGTAAAATGGCTACATCTTTCATAAAATAAGCACGTTTTTTTCAAGAATAATATGACACGTGATTCCTATTTGGTATGTGTTATTCACAGTGTTTACTTTCAATTGCTGCAGTGTAAATGAACTTCTGTAATCTGCTGTTACAGCTCTAAAAAAGGCAGCAAGGTGAACCACAACCAAAGGCCTCCAAAGAGGACAGGAAGTTCATTTAGAAATGGACAGGACAAGGACTCTTTTCCAAAGACAGAGAAAGTTAGTAGGTTTGATGTGACTGTGCACAGGTCAAGTGTTCACTGGTCAAGAATTTTGAATAATGTTTTTGGATCTTATGGTAATTACTCTAATGTCATAATGATGTAATAATTGTAGTGATATTTTAATAGGGCTCTCAACATATTGGAAATAGAGCCAAAGCTGACCTTAGTCCTCTCACTGGCAACAAAAAAATACCAAGGTGAGTTACACTTAAAGTTAGTCAGTCCTTTCATATAGTTTTTTTTTGTCCGAAAGAATAGTATAAAGTACAGTCCTTCCCCAGACATCAAATTTTAAAGTAATGTCTATTTGTCCAGACCACAGGCAGAGGGTGACGTGAAGCCTCAACAGCCAAAACGGACTCAGACGTCAGGACCCGAGGAGAAGCGACACACACAGGCCCAGCAGCAACCTGCATGCTGTGGCGAAGCAGACCGGAACTACACAGCCCAGGCTAAGAGCCGTCGTGATCTGTCTCTGCCTTTGGCACCCCAGACCTTACTGCATAGCAAAGCATTGCAGAAGCACCAGCAGCAACAGCAGCAGCAGCAGCAGCATATTCCTAGCCTGGAGTCCCTGCACTTGTTTGAGTCAAAAGAGGACGACACAGACAGTGCCAGTGATTTATCGGACTCGGAAAGGCTGCCAGTGCTTCCCTCACCCTGTACGCCGCCTCAGCTCAACCTGCGTGCGGAAGTCATCAATTCTGTCGACCTACTTCCTGACATCCCGGGGCCCAGGACGGAGGTGGCGGACCATGACAATGACAACCCCTACAGCTACCCTGACTTCCTGCCCCCACCATTTAACACTTGGAGCCTGAGGCAGCTCGCCATCTTCCTAAACACGGAGGGCAAGGGGGCCCCTCGGCCCCGGCCTGTGGGCCAGCTGGAGAAGTACCTGGAGCGCCTGTTGCAGTTGGAGTGGCACCAGATCCAGACTATCCAGGCCGAGAATGGACGACAGGTGGCCCCATCCTTGCGCTCCAGGGGACACGCAGTGGGTTCCTCCTCCTCCTCCATGGGTTGTGGTCGTCCTAGGCCCCACACGGCGCCCCCCACCCGCCTGAACTCTCCGAAGAGCCTTCGCCAGAACCAGCAGCGGGGCCTGCCCTTCGCTGTCCTCTCCTCCCTCACCAGCCCGTCGTCTGCCCAGCTCTCTCGCCCCATCTGCCCCTACTGCCACATCCGCTATCCGCTATGCAACGGGACGTGCTACTCGTATGCCTACCACCGCCACTCCCGCCTCAGCCCCCTCCTGGAGCGCAAGGCCCCTCCTTCTCCTGTCCCGGTTCCCGTGCCCCCTCCCTCACAGAAGAGGAGCAACAGCGAGAGCCGCGCCACAGCATCGGATAGCAAGCTGAGTGGCCGTGGGCCCAGAGACCCTGGCAGCCCCCAGACCGGCAAGGGCCACCTGAGGCATATGCAGGCCACTGGCAACATCCGCCGGCCATCTCACGACACCAGTGCCAACAGGAAGTCTGTGCCTGCCTCAAACCGAAGAGGCCGTTGTGGGAAAGGGTCTGAGTCAGAAAGGCAAAGGGATAACACTGGAACGAGAGGTGTCTCTGAAAAGCGCACTCCCCCAGCCAGCAAACAGGAGGTGAGTCTTGGGAAAAGGTGTGAGAAGGACAGGGGAGCAGGGGAGTCTGGATGGGTCAAATCTGGTGTGAGACGACCAGAGAACTGCCCTCCTTCCAAGAAGCTGTCTGCATCACAGTCCAGCGGGAAAATAAAGAATGCTCAGTGTCTTGTAAAATGATGTCTGTCATAGCGCACATTTGAAAGCCTTTATGTAGTCCATAGTAACACATTGGATGTTTTCATTTATGAATGTTGATTTTAAGCTGCATTAGTACACTATTTACAGTTGCTACTGGTTACCAAAATGTCAAGATATTTTTCCTGCCTATAGGTTAGGGAAACCATGCTGAATGAAGAATGGTACTGTATCATATTTATTTCATCTTATTTAATATAAGTGCTTATAGGATTGTAAGCGTTGTTATCACACTTTTTTAATGTTTCCTTGAAGGCATATTTATTGCATACATATTTTAAGGGCTTTCAATCTCTCATGTGTACTTTCATTTATAAAGCCTTGTTTGAGTTATTTAGTAGTTACTTGCAAATGCCCCAAATGCATATTTTAGGATTTTCTACATCAAGTCTATTTATGAGAAACAATGCTATATTTGAGACTGACAAGGAGAACTTGGTGATGATGACAGAAGAATATGATGCAATGTATCGATGAAGTCAAATGTATATTTTTCTGTATTTGTTGTTGTTGTGTGGTAAGTAAATTGTGATAATAATGAATTTCCCACAAATACAATATATTTTGCTCTTTAAGACTAGTTGTACATACTTACAGTATGCCAGTTTGAAACTGGAAAATAACTGCACTAAACTGCATTTCTCATCTCTGAAATGTTACATTGAATGGTACGGTAAATTGTTCCCATGTGTTTTGCATGCGCACATTTTTGTATGGACTGTCATTCCTAGTATTTGATTGTTAAATTTATTTCAATATGAAATACAATGTACATGCGGTTGGAGTTGCATTGTTACATACATTGTTGAACTAGTTTACGTCCCATGCTATTGCATTGCAGCATATTATTGCAGAGCTCTTAATGTACATGTGCTATAGATGTGTCACTCATCAGGGAAACTAGACATCTCCATGGTCATCTGTGTGGCTGATTGTAGAACAATACCTCAGTGTCATTCTCATCTAGGACTGTGAATGCAGATTTTTTTTCAGAAATAAAACAATTCCATGAAATCATGTTTCCATGTAGTTTTTTCTCTTTTTTTTTTCAAGCATATAACTTCTACAACTTTGCAAAAAAGAGAGAATTTCACTAAAACAGTTTGCTAAATACTGGAAGCATACATTACATTTGTCTTTACAGTATTTGATTTACAATAATACTTGATTAAGCATTTGGACTCTGAACAGTTTACACTGGTATACTGATTAAATACACATGATTTCAGACTAATGCTGAATCTGGAACATAGTTAAATATGGTACCCAAACTCATATAGCACTACAAAGCAAAGCTCAAGGCATTACGTTCACGTCTTCTTCTGTCCAGGAAAGGGCTTCAGAAGTTGCCGCAGCTGTTTCTCCCTGTCATTGATGCAGCCTGCAAAGACCCAAATAGAAAAACTCCTAAGTCCTGAGGCAGGAGAAGTGACACCTCCATGTTGTACTGAGGTGTGCATGTGTATGTGTGTGTGTGATCATCTTAAAAATAGGTATTTACTTGACAGACCTCTAGCATTCTCCTCGTCTTAACAGCTTTTTTAAAGTAGGCTGAGAAATACTTTTGGATCAAAGGCTAATCCTGTTATTTATACGGCTGCTATTCTTGCATTTCAGATCTATGTCAAGAATGTTCTATATTAGCATTTTGAGCACAAAACCTGCACTATGGCAAGTTAATGTTGTGTTATCCACTGAAGAGTTTCATGTAGGAAGGTCCAGTACCTAGATGTGTATTTGCAGGAAAACAGGAGAGTCCCAGTGTCTCCAAGTTAACGTCATCTCTGTAAACAGGTCCATCATTCCACATCAGGTCAAAACCCCCGACTCTCTTCTCCCGGCCTGTGAGTCTGGGAGGACATTTACAGTGTCTTACAAAAAGCAATTTAAAATTTAAAAGTATTTTATTTCACTCTATCCATACAATAAGCCAAGAACATGGACCTTTCAAATCAAAGACCAAAGTGAAAAGTTATATCAGGTTTTAGTTGAGGGCTACATCAAGCTGTGAGTGAATTACAGGACAGCTTAATCACATCAACAGGACTCCCCATGGCTCTAAGAATCATGGCATTCATGTTACCTGCCCTCCATGTCCACTATGTGCAGTGTGTCCTCCAGCAGACGACACTTCATCTCATAGTCCTCCTGGCTACTGGCAGTAAGAGAGGGAGAGGCGTTCACCTCGATCAGCCATCTGCAAAGACAGGTGGGCTCAGGTCATTGCAGACACTTCTCAAGCAATACAAGCAATGCAGACACTGATCACTTGTTGTTTTGAGTGCAACATTTTCGGGGGAAAACAAACAAACAATAAACAATTGAAGACACAATAGAGGTTAAAATGGTTAGTCTCCTATCAGAGAGTTTTGAAAGATCATGATGGGATTTTTCTGTTATATAGGGTATGACAGGATAATTGGTGTATGATGAGAAAAATCAAGACAACGTACGGTTTTAGGTCCTGGTCCAACAAAATGTCATATCCATACAATTCAAAGCAGTGCTTGTCATTGATGATGACCTTCTGTACACTCTGTAGGCTGCGCACAAATATGTTGTCTATTTCCTTGAAGAGAGATTCTACAGTTTCTGAGCCGTGCTTTGCGGTCAGATACCGGCGCAGCTTCTGAATCTCCCATTTGCAACCCTGTAAGCATGACCAAGAATCTAAATTAGTCACATATTGTGTTGGCAAAGGAGTAGTCTAAGGTCAGGAGACAGTCTTCGGCTGGTTTTATTGCAGTCTCTTTTCCCAAATTTTACTGTGCATTGTATCCACTCGCAACAAATGAATCAGATAATTTGTTGATGCTAGTTAGCAGACCTTTTCTGGGTCATAATCAGGAGCTGTTTTTTGCACTGCCACATTGGTCAGGTGGACATCTGTGAATGATTCTATTAAGGTTGAAATAAAACAGCAGATATAAAATTAACAGATAAAAAAAAATTAAGTAAATAATAATAATAATAATAATAATAATAATAATAATAATTATATAGAAATAAAATGAAACTGATTTTAACTTTACTTTATAGTAAACGAAAACATAACACTAAATTAGTGATGATAGCGATTAACATACAATTATCAAAGCAAAAAAAAAGGCCAAGTCATCCATTTACATTTCATCACTAAAACAAGGACAAGCACCACAAGAACAAGAACCACACACAAAGTGCTGTTTGTTAAACAAACTGAGGACAATTGAGCCAGAAGGATACACTGATCGTCAATGCTGCTGAGGGAGAATCGTGTGCTGGAGAAGCGAGCAAAGCCGTCTCGATACAGCCAGGCCTTCAGAGGAATATACTGAGCAGCCATACAGTCAGAGGCCAGGCCCATGAGAGCAGAAATCAAAGAGTTTCTTAGAAGTGAGCTTTTACACTCGAACTAGATGTTCAAAGTGACTAGGCATTTTACTGTTGTGCTAGACACAGCCAAGTTTTTGCTGAAGCACTCAAACATCAATGAAGATGATGTTCTGAACTCTTACTGAAAGAACTTCATGCTTTATACTATGACACTGATCTGGAATTTATTGTAACTTACAGAGGTGACCAGAACGTAGACTCTCAGATCAAACTTTCTTCCTGCAATCACATGAAAAAATCAGTGTCATATTCATTACCGTAAACTCAAGGCATGATGTTCTTAATGGTTCAGTAAGAAATCATTGAAAACCTCTAAACTGGACAATTATTAACTGTTATTATTCAAGGTAGGATTATAGAATACAAACTAAATGGTTGCGATGGTTCAGAGTAATAGTTGTTGGTTCACTATTTGGTCTACTGTATGTTTCTCCAAATTCTCTCATTCCCCTTCCTTGCATGACACCTGCTGCACCACTGCTAGATTTTTTCCATACCAGGAAAATGTGCAGCCAGTTTACTATACTAGTTTTACAAAACAGACCCCTTATTTATTAACAATTTCGTGAAGTGAGTGCAAGTCAAACAGGTCCTCTTTCCCTTGAATCAAAAGAGCCGCACAATAGTACTTCCCACAGCTTCACTGTTGTCTTAAATGTACTGTAAGAGAGTTTATTGAAGACTTTGGAAGGTAAATGTGCTTCAGTCATACAATTTTTGCATTTGCAGTTGTTCTGTGATGTATTTTTTCTTACATAAAATCCCAAACTACCATTAACGTGGTTACCAAACAGTTAACACGTGATTGTCAATTTAGGAAGTTTCTATAATGCATCCCCAGATTTCTTATTCTGTCTTTTTTTTACTTCCAAAATCATTGACTACACCTTTAACTGTGTATGGTTTAAATAGTAAAGGTATGGTACCACTAATGAGGTAAGGGTTCTCAATGTAGCGCTGGGCAACATAACTCTCAACCTGAGTCTCATCTCTTTGCTCCTCTGACCGTGTTCCATCCTTTAAAAGAAGATGAATAGTGTGACCAAACAAATCACAACAACACTGGCATCCACATTTCAAAGAGTAAGAAGAGGGTGTTTTTTGAAAATAAAACTAAGTGAGGGCCAGTGGACCTGGCAAGTACATATAATTAATTTAAAACAGAAGTACTGACGCAAGCTACAAGTCATGTGTGAGTTGGCTGGCCTCTGTCAGACATACAAGTGTCTGACTCATCATTCAAGTAGAAATGCTGTTTGAAGATAGTGTGTGATGATGGGAAAGTAAAAAGCAGTTCTCTCTCATTCTCTGTGTGCGTGTGTGTGTGTGTGAGAGAGAGAGAGATTGATAGACAGATAGAGAGAGAGAGAGAGAAAGAGAGAGAACACATAAAAAACCAACATACTCAATGCATTAAACTGACACGGGCCAAAAAGGTTTGTGAATGTCTATCTTGCTGGGTGTTGGGGCTGAGCATATGCAGATTTTAACTGCTTGTGTAATGTGTGAAATGTGTATTGACCAAAGAGCTACAACTTTTTGTAATACAGTTTTACCTTCTTCCAGTCCATTATGTCTTTAAGCTTACGGAAGAGAAATATGCCTTTGCCCTGCGACCGAGCCACCTATGAATACAGAGGATTGAGGAAGATCACAATAAGACAGCAGGCATTCATACACCACTCTGTGTTTGATTTACAGAAGATTTATCCTCACCGGCTTCATGATCCAGGTACTGCCAGGGCTGCGTTTGAACTCCTCCACAAAGAGGTGGTACTCGCTGGGCAGTTCAAAGGTACGTGGGAAAAAGTCGCACTTCGCCGCCTCTAAGCGGCCAGACTCTCGCTCCAGGAATTTCCGATACCTCTTAAGGTTTTTCACCATGAGGTTTTTCCTTGTTAACTAAAAAGACAAGAGGGAGGCCAAGCAAACCCTATGTTATAACTCATTGCACAAATAGAAAACACACATTTAACTTTTTGGTAACAATGCAAGCAAGAAACAGATGACCAAAAGTGTGAAATAATTATATGAAAACCTGAATTAAATACTTCTTACCTCATAGTGGTTGCGAAAATGGCATATTCTGACATGTTCCTCCATGTAGGAATGGTCATAGTTCTCTCTTAGCCATCCAACATCACACCAATTAAAGTCCCACTCACCATCTCTGAAAAGTACATGAACTCACATAAAATTTAGCCTACACACTTTACATTGGTATGACCACAGGAGTAAACAGGAATGAAATAGGCTTACTCTTTCACCTCTAACCACCCAGGCCTCTGACGCAGAACATCCTGAATTGTGTTGGTTAATCCACATTTGTACCTAATAGTGCTCCTTAACTCCCTGCGAGAAAATGCATATACCACGTCATGTACTCAAAATGTGCAATCCTAAAGATAGAACTGCAAAGCAATAGCTTACCCCTCTTTTTTCTTTTGCGCATAAGGACCTTTGAATCCTCCAGTCTGCTAAACCAAGAAATTAAACACTTTTATTACGTTTCTTGACATGTACAATTACACTACACAAGTACACATGCAAAACTGACTCAAAACTTGCGTAACGTTATCATCATTCACCATGCAATCGTGGTGGGGATCAAGGTCGCTTGTTATCCTAGCTAAACTGACGGTAGCGCACGCTGAATCATGGTTTAGTAACTGTTCGCCTGAAAAGTAATTTAGTTATGTCGACGAGTTAGAGGCTCAAAACAAGTGATTGTTCAGTTTTATTCCATACCTTACTTTTTGACATGTCTTATTTCAGACACATTCCCATGGGTCGGCGAGTTGTGGTTGTTGTTAATGGGGCTGCCAAGGCTTCCTGTAGTGTAGCGTGATGTTGCCATGGCAACATCTTTAAGGTCTTTTAGCATACTTGACCCTGGAGAACGAGACATTTTTTATGCCTCGTCTCTAGAATCTACAGGACACTTTTTGGGATATATTCTACAGGATCTGTGCCCCTGCTAACTATGGTGCTGTTTGGAACATCTGTCTATGGTATGGAACGAATTCCGACAGCCCGTGCCTGATCAGAGCCCCAGTCCATTCCAGTTTTCAAGTATGAGGAAAAACATGAAAGGCAGGCACTGCAAGCAGTAGTTCATGAAAGGCTAGTCTAGTGCAGTCAATCATTACCATCCTTTCAACTAAACGAACGAAATTGCTCATTTAGGCCTGAATATGATGCATGCAAAAAGGCTAAAGGCAGTAGACTTCCTCTTAACCACGAGGTGGCACTGTCTCTTAAAAACAAGTCTGGTATAATCAGTAGCTTTCAGCACTCACCTTATAGTAGCTAATACACATTATCACCAGACTGATGGCCCTCCTAGACTATTGCCTGGTGAACAACCACTGCTTCTGACCATCTTCTAGAAGATTCTCTTAAACTCAGAGCAGTTGCAAAGGTATTATCATAGTTTTATCTCTTGAATGTACAGTATGATACAGGCCTAGGCCTAATTATGTGTCAGTAGGCTTAGGCCTAATTTTGATTGCTTCATTGCCTTTCGAAACCTGGGAGATTTAGGTGATGATATGGAACAGGCCACACATGATGAAAAAGTTACGTATTAGCCGAAACCAATCATGTAAGCCTATTAGGCCAAACTCTGAAAAATTTGCAACAATTTACAAATTAAAATAGCACCAAGTTTGAAAAAGTTTCTGGTTAAAACAACAACAACAACAAAAAACCCTTAAAAAACTCAAAAACTTAACATGGTTGATAATATGATTTACCCTGTATTTGATCACAAAGGAGATACGTATCTATATGTGTCTATCTAGTGGCTCTGTCCCCATTAGATTCCTCCTGACAGGGCTCAGGGTATGACTGAAATGTCCTATATCTCCTTGTTCTTTGATTTGTAAGGCTATGTTGTTTTTGGAGTGTGTTTAGGCAACAATCAAAGTTTTATTCCGCTCATATTGTTAGTGGTTTGATTGAACAGTACGTGGCAAAAAAATGTAATGTTTCCCCCCTATGGTAAGACTAAGAAATGAATACCTCTAATTGTATTATGCCAATTAATCTTGAGTGGACTTTGGGAGCAGAATTTTTATTAGCAGCAAATGAAATACACACTAGTTCTTTACCGGAGATATGTGGTGCACATATGTGATCTTTGCCCCACCAACTATGTGGAGTAGGTGGTAACGGCATGTTTATAGCAAAATAAAATTGCATGTAAGAAAGTGCTTGAAAACCCCAAAGTACCGAGTGCACTTTAAAATCCATTACAATTCTGCGTTGTGCTCCATAGTGGACATGCATATTCAGATTTGGGGTTTTCGGGTTGTCTTAGTGTATGGGCAGTGAGGCTGATCTGGAATCAATCAGAAAGGATCAGGATGCAATATTTTGCCCAAACCGACAGTAGAAACCTCACAGGACCCTCTAGATGTTGCGTCTGCTTGAGATTTAATTGTGGCTTTTGTTCCAGGCACATGTTGTCGGACCTAGGATCCTGAGGGAATGTGATCCAGGGCTCAAGTCAAGCCATGCCTCATTTCAGTCAGTGAACGCTTAGTGTCATTGTGATCTTTGTCTTTGAAGAACGGATATGAACACTGCTTTTAAACAGCACCAGATCTGTCACTGCTATATGCTTGTCCTAGAAAGAGCAAAAAGCGTGTTTTAACGCTTCACAGCTAGCTCATTGTTAGATTGATAGTTTGTCTTCCCACTTAATGAAATATCACAGACATATCTTTGACTTTTTGAATGATGACAAATGCTGCCAATGTGGGTTCATAATGACTGTGTCATATCCAATCTTATCATTCCTCTCTGAGTGGTTAGTTAGGCACATGGTCCTCATTTGATGGTGGGAAAAGGTACTGCTATTAGTTGAGATTGTGTACAAGGCACTCTGTTGATTCCTTTCTCAGTTTTTATCTGTCAGCTGGAATAGGGAACAGTTCCTAGAATCAATAAGGATTTATGAATATGACAGTTGTTAATTTGGGAAAAAGAGGCCACTTGGCCAAATTAAGCTAAAATGCACATTCCTGAACTTTTATTGCTTTGACACGGGACAGTGATGACATGTAAGTTATGCTTGAACTAATAAACTTTTGATAATTGTGATCCATCCAATTATTTTCAGTTTTGCCGACCTCACTGTGTAAAAATTTACAGACTGTTATTTTCAGTTATTTACAGGAATTCCTCATTAGAAACAATTCCCTGCCATTTTCCAGATCTGCCCTTCTCTTCTTTGTCTTTGTCTCACTATTGTGGAGGCTTATTGACCCAAACATACCATCACATCATTGCATTTATTCATTATTGGTTATTTAGAAGTATTTACAGAAGTGACTGTAAACATATCACCTATATTTATACCAACACATGAGCGTGCTTTTTATTGGCTCTCAGTTTGGGTTTTGGGTGTAAATCCTTCATCAGCTGTGTGAGTGCTGTGTCTGCTAGGTAAATTGAGTGTTTGGTTAGCTGCTCCTTGACTGGTGTTGCATGAGTTTCAGCTGCAAGCTTTTCAGTTTGATATCATGTGGTTAGTGCTGCATCTCATTGTTGGGCTAGTTCATTAGAGGTTAACCACATAAGGTTTTGCCTAGGCAAACCGTTAAGCTAAGTTGGTTTGAGTGTGAGTGTGAGTATGCTTGTGAGTATGTTTGTGTGCATGCGTGTTTCTGTGTGTGTGTGTGTGTATGTGTGTGTGTGTGTGTGTGTGTGTGTGTGTGTGTGTGTATGTATGTGTGTGTGCGTGCGTGTGTGTCTGTGTGCCTGTGTGTGTATGAGTCAATTTACATGTGTGCAGGTTAAAATGTATGTAGGGACATACTTGGAACAAACAGTGATTATATTGCCATGCTAGATTCATGGAACATTCATGATAGTCGTGCTCAAGCTTCCAAATGAATAGTTGTACATCATTTTGCACTTTATCACCCTCAAACCTCCCCAGATGAAGAAACCACAAGTTTTAGGGTATTGATTATTATGGAAACCACTGTGTTTTGTGGTGGACTTAGCAGAGTTGGAGAACTGCTGCATAAGAATGTCATGGATTTAGTCAATTGCAGACTTTTGAGGTCACATTATTGTCCAGGGCTTGGCAAAGTTCTGCTGCACACCCTCTTTTTTTATCATGGCAGAGCTGTGACTGTGTGAAAGGAGTTTATCATAAATTGTATCTTCAAGCCAACTTCATTAGCAAAAACAAGACTTATTACTTTTATAATTAATGTATAAGCTTATAATGTAACATGATGTTTAGTTGTTCTTTCAAATTGTTGGGAAAATAAAGACCTCTAAGTAATAGGTTACAACCTCTATTGACCTTAACTTGTGAAATATTGGCAGACAAAAATCATTAGCCATTCATTGTCCTCGTCAAACATATTATATTCCTACAAAGTCATGGAACAAACTGGACTCCTGTCAGACTGAAAGTAGATATTAGCAATTAATAATCAGTGTCACTGCTTTCACTACATCACACTTTTCCTTGAGTAGCTTTCACTTTTTTTCATGCCACATCTTTGGATATTGAATACATTTTTTTTCAATTGAATACATAATGAAAATTATTTCACAACTTCTTTTGCATCAACATAATTCTACAGTGGTGTCATGTCATAATTAAAGGTGGACTATGGGATACAGCATGATGTAACTTCTGTTGGTGTTCCATGTAAACACCAAAATACCAAACAAAACGCTACTCTCAAATTCACACAACTAAATCAACCTTCCTCACGGCCCCACCCATATGTGCATGCTCACCAACAACCATCTTGTTGGTGTTTGGCTGAAACCATTGACTGTATAAACTACAGTGTAGGCTGAAACGTGGTTTGTTAGGTTCTGGTGCACAGTGTCCCTAGTGTTTGTTTGTGGTTTACAGCGGCTGTTTTGTCTCTCGAAACCTGACTTTTTCACAGTGTATTCTGGGAGCAGGCAGCAAGTGAATCAAGGGGAGATGCCTATCTTTTAAAACAAAAATAAAATCACGCTAAAAATAATGCAAAACCTCATAGTCCACCATTAACTCTTAGCAAATTTGACATCCCGCACCTTGTCTCAATCATTAATTGCAAAGGTGTAATGGGTTCAGCAGCTCTTAAAAAAGTGACATTTTAGATATGATTGTCATCAGTTAGTGTATTAAGATGAAGGTGTTGTGTGAAACGCTGAATACTTCTGATGGAAGACACACCCAGTGTTACAGGGACCCTGTGTCGTGTGTGTGTGTGTGTAGTCCTGGGAAGGCTGAGTCAGGACAAGGGCATTTCCGGGTGTATAAAACAGCAGGTCAAGGGTGTAAGAGGGCTCTAAATGTGCAGAAGGGGAAAAGGTGTCAGCCTGTGAAATTTCTTGTTTTTCTAAACAGCCCTAAATGGAACATAGGGAAAAGATTATCTCGGGTGCAACCCCAACTCACTCTCGGCTTCCAACTTCCTATTCAGCCTCTCCTTGTCCTCCTCCTCCTCCTCCTCTTCGTCTTCCTACCGAGGTATGTGGAGTAAATTTGAGGTATTTTGGTGGAAAACATCCCCTCAGTTCCCTGGACGGTGACCAAGCTCTTCCCAGCCCAAGATCAGGCCTGGATTTAGGCTGGAATGCCGGCGATGAGGTTAATTGTCCCACGCTGGGACCGGTAGCCTCTTGGTCAGCACATGGCGTGCCGTCTGGATCGCGGCAGCGCGACCCTTAACGGGTGCGTAATACGCATCTCAGCTTGACACCAATCCCAAGCAGCCTCTTCCAGGCCTGAGGTTGTGGTCGAATGTTCTCGTCTCAGTGGGTGCGGATTAACAAGGGGTGCCACATGTTCCATTGCTGTGCAAGCTGCAAGTTAAAAGGCTTGTGAATTCAGTCACCTTGGCTACTATGCCTTATTTGTTTCTCTCTACACACTGTTACATATTGGGGGAGCCATTGTTTGTACTGATAAAGGGACTTTGAGGTACAATATATCTAGTGTAATGACCCTTTTAAACATGGTGATTTTACTGTAGATGATAACTCTGAGCTTTGTTTTCCACGGTCATTTGTTTCAGAGTTCACCTCTCCTCTTTCTTTGTGGATGAATGTCTCAGGGTGCATTTGAGGTTAGAAGTTTGCTGGAATGGCAGTATATGTAAAGACTGTACTTGTTTGTAAATAAGCCCAAACATTCCATTTCTTCATCTGCAATACCATTTACAGAGCAATAAGGCTTGGAGTAAGCAAGCTCTCTGCAGCCAAAAAGGATTGTTACAAAATGCAATCAAGTTCATTATGCAACCCAATTAGGTTGTCAACAATTTTCTCAAAAATAGACGGTCTCTGACAATAAATGAAAGAATCTGTGGAAAACAGAGTGCATTTGCATTTTTCCATAATCATGTTCAAACATAAATGTAAAACGTATGACGCACTACCAGTGGTGTACAGCTTACATGGGGATGATTGAAATGGGTTCTACTTCGTCCTGGTTTGGTCTCATTATTTCCAACCTTAGCCTGGTTGTTCAAGCTCATCAATTGCCGTCATTAGGAAGAAGAAGAGAATTTGGAACAACTTACATCACTTAAGTTTCCAGATTTATATAAACATTTTCCAAACACTTCTCTTCTGTACATCCTTCTATATCTTATACTTCTGTGAGCGTAGTTTTCTGAGCCACTTTGGGAAAATAAAGACTAAAGTCATTATGCAACTTTATGGAGTGTTACATTTTGTGTGCCACTGGAGGTTGGTACCACTTGGCATTCTCGCACACACATACACACTCACACATACATACACACACACACACACACACACACACACACACACACACACACACACACACACACACACACACACAC
>JASCQY010000173.1:19568896-19591937 GCA_030264315.1 Sardinella tawilis
ATCACCGCTCACTGTGTTAAATTCAGTGTGTATGGGGATGTTTGCAGCCTGACAAGCCAGATTACAGATTTCTAGTTTAGGTCTAGATTTCTAGTCTACGATGTTTGTCACCCTAGTCTACAACCTGATCTGTAAAAAAGCCCATGATACCATCCTTAACATGTACACTTCTTTCCTTGTTTTCCACTTGTGTACAAATTCAACAAAACACACCGGGGGGAGATACGTCCAAATGAAGAAGTATCTCTTAGATCTGTGGGGAAGAGCATTGTAGCGCAGGGGCTGATTACCATCAAAATGATCTCTTCATGATGCCCTCTGCCCCTTGTTCATTCAGCCTCCTCAAGGGGCCAGCCTGGTGAAAGTGGCATTGGGTGAGGCATAACCGTATTTGGCCATGCGTCATAAGGCTAAGCTTGTGATTCGAAAGGATGGGTTCCCATGGCATTGGCAGCTCTCTCCCGGCTCTCGCTCTGGGGAGACGGGAATTCCACATAAATTGGGACCATACAACAGTCTTGCACTCCACTCATTTTTGCGGAGAGAGGGAGATCAGCGGAAAGCTGTCTGAATGAGCCTTTCACAGCAGAGGATTTCTGGTGTCAGAAACCTGCTGTTGACTGGCGGTGTTGACCAAACAGCCTCAGCAAGGCTGTGTTTATAATCCTTCCCTAAAATAGACTTGATTTAAGGGTTCATAAAACAAACTCTTGTTAAAGTACATCACTGTAGATAACATTTTAATTAGGGGTTTATACAGAGATTTTTCTCCTTCTTGATTGTGACTCTAAACACAATGGGCAGCAAAAACTGAAGTTGCACATGCATCAAATCATGACTAGGCCTACTGTATGATTTCCAGTGCATCTTCTCATGCAAGTGCAAAGACTGATTTTCCACTGCCTTTTGGATACTTGGGATGCTTTGTGCATGCTGCTTCGACTCTAATGATCACTGTTGGTGACCATGCTGTGTAAGCCTTTGTGTTTATGGTAAGTGCTCATTACATGATGCTAAATACAAATGCACATCCCATTTTTGCTGTTAAATATATACCATCTAAACACTGCATGTGTATTATTCAAGTACTGTTAGCTGTTAGCTGTACAATGTACCAGAGCAACATTGTAATGAATAACCAAATCACTATCATATTAAAAAAAAAACCCTTGGCATCTATTTCAAAGTGAGATGGCACGATATCATCCTAACTAAAAGGAGCAAATGTTAGAATAATGATTCAATGATATGAAGTCACGAAAGGGTATGAGTCTGTTTTGTCTCATAGATGACAGACCCACAGTTGGACTCCCATCTGTGAAACACCTTGCAAAGTCTAATCACTTAGAGATTCGACTGGAACCTTTCATTTTTTTTCTGTTTATTTCCATCAGGGGGAGGCTGGACTGTATACTCAATGTTTTAGTATACCAGAATGGTGCTGTCTCTGGACAGGCGCTGCATTTTGATTGAAAACATTTATTCATTGTTTAGCCCTTGAAACTATGTTCAGAGAGCAGTCTACCACCAGAAAACAAGCACCCAAAATAACTTCATATGGGTAGTCTCTAAATAGCCTAGTAATCAGGTTGCCTTTGGTAGATAAGGTTCTTAACATGTTGTGTCACTTTTGTGCTGAGTTGTGTAGGAAGACATTCATCATTCCTTAATCAAAAATGTCTTCTTCAGCTTTTGGACACACATAAACTAAATCATTTTATGTTTAGAGGGCTCACGCAGTTGTACTCTTATTGAGTGAAAAGTGAATTAAAGGCTTAGAAGCTGAGCTTTATCCTCTTTGAGATATAGCCATAATAAAAAAGAGCAGGAATAATGTCATAGGATTCTAGTGTAATAAAAGTGATGGCAACAATAGCCACACCAAATCAAACATTTATGTTACTGCCATTTAAAATGAATGACACACATTGCTGATGAGCTTATATCCATGTCAAGGAGTGACTCCATAGCCAAATAATAATGGAATTTATTACATGACTCATTTTTTTATTATTATTATTTTTGCATTATTTTTGAGATGCTTTGTGAAATGATTGCCCAGAAACAGTGAAATGAATAAATGTGTGTGTGTGTGTGTGTGGGGGGGGGGGGGGGGGCCGTTAAAATGTTTTTGAATATTCACAGTCAGGATAGAAACTCCCTTGCAGTTGTTCTAGCCATGTGGCTACAAAGGTGTTTTCCCAACCTCAATGGTCTTCTTTAATAACATTGCTTGTTAAATTCCTGACCTTCAATATGCCTTTGCAATCACTGTTTGAGCTGAAAGCACATAAGCTCCTAGTGCGTGTGAGAAATCTTCTGGTCAAGTTTTTGTTGGACTGTTCTGGGTTGAGTATCGTACAGCCTGTGAGACTGAGCACCCTTCTTATACCTCTTTATCCACACATAATCCGCTACTGCAAGTCTTCTGACAAATATCTGCCACTGTCTATCTAAAGCAGCTCTTGCAAAAGGTGTGGACATGTTTGCATCAGTGGAGACCAGACTTAACTCCCCAAAAGTCTTGGGGGCTTGAACAATAATCTTATCTTTGACAGACTGGGTTTCTGAGGGAAACCAAATCCCTCAGAAGAATCAGTCGCTGCTTTGCAGAACTCCTTCAACAAAGAGCGAATGTCTGTGGCCTATAGCATGACCACAGAAATATGTACGACCTTAGAGAAAAGGGTGTGTGTGTGTGTGTGTGTGTGGGGGGGGGGGTTTAGTCTGTACTGGAGGAGCAGCATGGTTGACTTTTTAATTAAATCGATATCCATGACATTTTGATAATGAAATCTTAGAGCTCTGAGAATCACAGTGTAATTTATCATTAGATTTGCTCAGAGTGAAATACCACCCAATGTGTCAATTAATTTACATTTAATTTAACATCACATGCAATGAAAATATAAAATAATTCACATTAAAAATAATTTGCTAGAATATATTTCATTTTCCAAAAGATCATATTTAATTTGACATGATCTACAGCACAGGCAATGGAATGCAGTGATGGTTATTTATTGTTTGTAGGCCATAGGGGGGTATAGGGTAAGAGATAAATAAGTAAAACTTTTGTGTGGAATTTCTGGAATGGTGACATTTAGAAAAAAAAAAAACTCAAGTCAAATTCTTGGATGAATGAGTGGTAATGGCGCACAATAAATTAAAAAGAAAAAAGCATGTTATATTTTCTTGGGAAAATGTTTAAGACTGCAATACTCATTTGCCACTTCCAGGTAATCTGTATTTGAGTGGGTTAATGTTTTGTTTGAGTTGTAAAACGTCACAAGTGTGATGGTATAATTTCTACAGTGTTTCAAATCCAAAGTGGGGGAGGGGTTCTCTATATAGCCAGCAGAGGAGAAGCCATGGGGGCCTGGAGGAATGAAGTGGTTATTGTACTGCCAAGATAAACACCAGAAGCAGGTTCAGAGTTTTCGCTCCTTCATAATGGAATTACATGCCTCTTAACAAAGCACCTCTGCGTGTTTGCTTAGAAGTGGGTGGCTCTGCGTAAAAGGTGAATATCTAAGCCCATGTCTAAGCTGTGGTTTATTTAGGTTTGAGTGACAGACTGAGTGCCATGTTATCTTTTCATTAGAATCTTGCTGGAGGAATAACTGTCAGTTTGAATGGCTCTCATACAAGCTGAAGTCAAAATTAACAAATCATCATAGAAATCAATCACACTGAAGCAGCCTGATTTTGTGAGTTACTGTATGGTTCATTCACAAACCTCCTGTAAAAGTGCTGGGAAACATTACAGCTGGACATTCCGACTTTATTCTCAAAATGGTCCTACCTAGTCTTTCCTCTACAAGATTTGTGCTGTTTCTGTCCAAAGCGGCCACTTACTGCAGTCATGGCAGAATGCCTTAGGGAGTAGTAACGATTGTTTCCATATATCCATTTGTGGTTCCGATTTTAGATACTCTTATAAATCACTTGGGCCTGGAAGTGTTTGAGTCTACTTTCACTACGCTATGGACAGAGCCAAAGACCTATTGTACAGTATCACCAAACACAGATATAAAAATGTGTGTGGACTTGTCATTTGGAGGGCACAAGGTATATAAAGACATTTTGGGAGATCACGTGACCTGTCGATGGCGATGGCGATTCTCTGGTGTCAGCCAGCCAAGATGTTAAAGAGGGGATGCATTGTGTGTGTTCAGGTTGACTGGGCAACAGCATGACTGTTTTTGCATAACCTAGTGACATTTTTTAGAACGTGATCCTATCCAGTGATCATATCTAGTTCCATTTTCAGAAAAAAAATAATGTGCAGAGCCTGGACATGTAAAATGTATAATTCTGCATTTAGATGGCATGTATGCATTGTCAATGTCTGGAACTGCTGAAATAGCTCAGCAGCCTTTATGGGTGGTTGACTGACTAGTTTCTGGAGTAATGTTTATGACTTTGACCTCAACTTAGCTTTGCACAGGATCAGCTGTTTAAATGTCCAAGCGCTGCACATGTGAAGCTGGTGTAGATGAACAGAGGGATGGTAAATATTTGCATTCTTTTTATATTGCATGAAAGGACATCATGGTAGTTGCACTTTGGATATGATATTTTATCAGTACATCAAACACATTATTTATGCAAAATGTACTATAGTAATCTAAGTAGGCTATGTAGATTACTACACTAAACAGAGAACAAGGCATAATCTTGGGAGGGCTTTAGTTGATGTCAGAATGATTAAGGTATAGGTCTTTGCATGAAATACAACTAATTTATAACTGAAATAACAGTGTAACCTGACAGAAGTTAATTCCACATTTTTATTCATCTTGGCTGAGTTTTTTTTTTACACAATAAAGTCCGAATGATTGCAGGTTTGGCTCACTGATGAAGACATCCTGTCAAATCCATCATGTAATCTACACACTTCCCCCCTGCCAGCTATCCGCCAGGTTTCTGTCTTTTATCAAACTCGTTTTCATCACCAAGTGTTCTGAGGAATGAATATCTAATCGAGTCAGATCTACAGCTCTGATACAGCTCTTTGGTGCTTTGCATGTCAAGGAGGCTTTAAGAGAGATTTTGCCTAAGTGAGGTGGCCTAGTAAGTGAAGTCTGGGTAATGGCTCCAGCTCTGTCAGTGTGCTACATGGAGTCCTCAGCAGCTGCACGGTGAGATCTCCAGAGAGTGAGTGAGGAGACAGATAGCTCAGCCTTAGTAACATATGGCTTGGCACAACAACCGCAGGCTAATCTGTCATGTAAATATTTGAGTACAAAAACACTGCAATATTTATAATGATTGGATTAATTAGACATTACATGAACTCTTTCTCTCAAAATTATGTTCACTCCATGTAGTGAGTGTTCAGAGAAATAATTCCTTTGGTATTTCTTTCAATAAATGTATTCGCTAACAATGCATCATTTATTGCATGCACATTTTTTGGCTTCATCGAACACATGTGCTTTGGTTTTGGAGTGTGACATACTGTATAAAACAATACAAAACAATATCCATGCTGATAGGCTATTATATTGTTTTTTACTTGCTGGCACCCATAGTTGAAGGCACTTTGTTGTAGCAGAACCCCCGCAGGAGAACTAGCCCCAGTGATCTCCCCACACACAGTAGGCACACTCATTAAAAGTGTCAGCAGGCTAGCAAGAGAGGAAGAACATCAATCTTCTTGGCTTATCTCTCCTAGATCTTATCCCTGCATCCTTGGACTCCATGCCTCTCATTTTTCTTCCCCCAAACCATCTGAAGTCTGTGAGTAGGGGGGTGGGAGTTGGGGGGGTCACCTCAACCAGACTCAAGCATGAGCCCACTGTATTATGGCTTCCTGGCCTATATAATGAAAGGTTTGAGCTGTGGAAACTATATGCACTGTATGATATGACAAGCCATAATAAAGTTGAGCAAATAAGCGTGAGTTGATACTTTGGCCAGGTGTTCACTTGGATGAACTCTTCACAATCTCTTAGGTGCGTCAGTGCTTGCGCTCAGCGTTGCATATCAGCTGTTTGGAAGGGGGACAAAACAACCCTATAGCCTCTGATAGATTTCCCAGCACCTGCCAGATTAGACAGCCGGTAAGGGAGACGTCTCTCCATTGCCCCCGTTGAGGCTCACAAATTTGTCCCTGAAATTATATCATTAATCAAACTCCAGCGGACTCAAGCTCTCTCCTGTGGACTGTCAGAAGGTGGAGCACCAGGGTGAGAGAAATGTTCGCTGGTCTTATTTGAACCTTTTCATTAACCAAACACAATTGGACAAGACACCCCAAGTCACATCTGCTTTTTAGGTTGTCCTGCCTTTGCCCTGTCGGGAGGGAGATGTATAGCTGGTGATACACCATTGCTATAGGCTATGTTCTAAATCATGGTATAGCAAAAATATTTCAACATGTAGTATAGAGCTATTTCCACCAGCTGTGCTGAAGAGAGACTGGGGTCGGATCTAGAATCCCTCTTGAGCTATTAACTTGACAGACCTGTCTTGATGAACGCAAAACAATTGTGTACATAAACACACACATACAGACACACATACACACACACATAACAGATACATTTTAACACACTCGCATACACATACAGTACATGCACTTTCAGTCCCCTTCCCAAACACATGCTATAGGCATCTCCTCTTTTTGACATTAGGCACAAATGTACTCCCAATTGAGATTGTTTGGCCCATTGTCATTGCTACTTGCCTGACTCGCCTAAGTGCATGAAGATTTAGATCTATATATCTCAAATAGCTCACAAAGGTTACACAGATAACATACATATCATGTGAAACAGTGATCTGAGCTTTCCAATCATGCCAGTCACTCCTTGCTGTGCAAAACTAGCTTTGGATACTGTACACTACAATTCTACAATCTGCAACCCTGGCCATCACACCGCTATTCGTCTTGGCACACAAACTACTGAACCACATACCATATCCATAAGAACCTATACATTCAGGTGCAAGAATTCAGCAAGAAATTAGTAGGCTATGCATAGCCTCCTTCAGTAGTTCAGATGAAGTTTGGGGTATGAGTTCAGCAACCAGATATATGAAATGATATGCCACATTCAGTTTGTCCCTAAATACATTGATGGACATATTTGCCAAAATCCATTTAATGATTGACGATGATTTAATGAGGCTACTCTCACATGGAATCATTTTGGCTCTATCAAGAGAACAATGCAGGCTAGAATGGAGTTAGAAGAGGAAAGACAAGGGGGTTCGGAGAGGGCAAGTAGAGTCATAACAGGCCCTGATGAATGTGCTAACTACTGTAATAAGGCCTATAACTAAACTCCCTGGCTGAAAAGGTGTCCCACCCCGGCCCTGGTCACATTTGTTATTGTGACCACGTTAAATCACAGCACATTGTCTAATTCTACTCATTCATGGCTTCCCTGGTGGTTTCAAGTTGATCACACCTTCCCTGTTTTGTTTGTTTTTACCCTGGCAGTGGAATATTTTTTCAATCTCTATTCAGAACGTGGTTTCTTTTTTTCCCCTTCGTGATATTGCATCTTGCTCCTGGATATGCAAAAAATGAGTCTGTCACCGCCCTTCAGGCTATGTTTGCACTCAAGACTTCCATTCACAGCTACCTGTAAGTGCACTTTTCTGTAACGCCTGATTTAGTTCTGAATGCTATGGACATATCTTTCTCTCTTTCAAAAGGTTATAATTTAAGTTATGCCTGCCATGCTATGCTTTTATATTTTATTATCCATTGTATATCCATGTTAATTGAGTAAAGTGCATGAGGACAAATATAAATAAAATTTTTCCAAATATATTTCATAATTGTTCATACTGTGCATAACTGTTTGTCCTACCTTCAAGAGAAAGCATGAGGTTTAGAGTTGGTGCAACCGAAGTTCCAGCATTCGGCTAAATATAGCCCATTTGTGCCATCCAGTGGATAGAAACTGTAAAAACAGATCACAAAACACTTCAACTAGCTACAGTTGGAGTCCAGATACATTCCAGTTATCATCATTCACAGTAGAAAATGTATTTTGCTTTCGAGATGTGCAGAAGGCCTAATCTGATGTGATGCAAATATGCAAATACAGTAATAACATAGGGAGTGAACCAAATGGCCTACTACACAAAAAAGATTACACATCTAACATTACCAAATCCTATAATGCACCCAGAAAGGTATATTTCTCAGAATGTTTTCTGTTGTTATTCTGTAAATAAAAACACATAGGGTCCCTGAGCCATATGGTCTCTTAACCTTAATTGTGCAGGCTATTAGACCAGTTACATGTTAACCTACTATTGACAGGTGTTCAGAGGATATTGGAAAAACTAACTGTTTATGTTTCTTTCATTAGGGATTATCCATTGGACACAAATGAGAATTGATAAAGGAGGAGAATAATTAGGTTAATTTTCTGATAAACAAAACAGCCTGCAGTCTTACTCTACATTATTCAGGCTTTATAACACCATGATGGAAAATGCCATGTCAATAACAAATCAAATTGTAGGCTTATGTTTATACACCCTGTCATCAATCATTTTACATTTACATTTGAATGCATTTGGCTGACGCTTTTATCCAAAGCGACTTACTACGAGGATAAAACATTCAGACGACAGCACAATATGAGGGAAACTAAGCTAAGAAGTGGTAAAAAGTGCATGTTGTTGGTGTGGTGTGGAGTCAAGTGCAAGAGTGTAGTAGAAGTGCAACATTTAGGCCTGGAGAAATTCTCGAAAGAGCTGGGTCTTTAGAGTTTTCTTGAAGGTGGAGAGGGTAGGCTATCTGTAGTGGAGGCGTCTATTGTTGCCTGTAACAGTGAGATTTAATAATCAGAAAATTTATTCTGGCGGCTGTTATGGCTGTTAAATTCATAAGGCTCATCAAGATGTGGACTTCTGTCAGACTGTAGGCTAAATCATCTGGTGACATAATCCACCCTACAGGACTTCAATGACATATTTGGTGGCCTTAGAGGCTATTTACCCCACTACGAATGGCCTATAGCAATGGACAATTTCTCAATTTCTGTAAACTTCTCTAAATTATTCCACAGTTAAATAAAGTTTAGTATAGTTGTTCTTAAAATGCAATGGCCAGTCTTAACTAGCAAAGGTCCACATCATCTTTAAACCAGGGAGTTCCCCCTGAAAACGTAAACGCCCCTCCAGCACCGCTCCCGACTCACGCCGCCTGTTATTCCTCCGTTCTCCGCCCGCCCGCTTGCTCATCCTCCATCTCTCGGACAATTTTCCTTGACGGCGAAAAGAGACAAGAGGGCGGTGGCAGTGCTGGGGCACTTTACATGCCAACATCATCCATGCTGTATACCTGGAGGGGAAACTGACTGACAGACCTGGAAAGACAGGTAATCTTTTGTTGTGAAGGCTATTCCAAGCGAGCTACATACTGTACCGTTTGCAGGTGCGGGCTTGCAATTAGGCTATCGTCGTTAAGTCAGCTCTATTTCAGGCTATTGATAATCTAGCTAATAACGACTCAAATGTAGGAAACACTTTAGAATGCATGTTTTTATACGCGTTTTCGGTTTTGTATAAGCAGTCCATTTTTATCAATATGGCTCACGCACCGATTTGCCGGTTACGTGCCAAGGACTCGGGCTGTGCAAGAGCGAAGTCGCGGTGATGCAAAAGAGCGACAAAGGTGGACACCGATAGCCTATGAAGGCACACTGTGTGATGAGGCTTTGTTGTGAGACCGTTGTACCAAGCACCACTTTAACCTTAACACCCACGCAGGGAGGTTAAACACCCTCTATATGGACCGTGATGTGATGCCGAAGGTGCAAATAGTTTTTACCTGAATGAGCGCTAGGAAAACGAACGTTTTTTCTTTCGAAGTGGTCAATGTTGCCAACTAACTTGAAAGCTAACTTAGGCTGTACTTTTGTGTTTGCACTCGCGATTTATTTAGCCCAGTTAATCACAGAAATAACATATAGGTCGGGCGTAGCCTAGAGACATGGTAAAGCCCTACTAAGGCCTATAGGTTATTGATCGTTGTCGGTGCTCCTCTCCGCCTGCGACCCTTCACTGACCAACATTACCGCTGTCAAAGTAGCCTGTCTCAGCGAAACACCGGGCTTGCTGATGACTAGACACCAAAAGTGGGCTGTAGCCGACCCTCTAATGAGAGATACGGGGTGTGGTTCAGCAGGGCAGTCGTGCATACACAAAGCAAAGGACCCTTTTTTTGCAAAGCCGTCTAAGTAGCCTACAGGCTATTACTGAGTCTGAGGATGCTCACAAGGACTATAAAATGACTGGCCAACATGTTCAGCCACTAATTAGGCTAAGAGTACTGTTTATAAATGGGCAAGCTACTATATTATCCTAATACAATTGTTTTGAGAAGATAAGAATTCACTTAAGCTATCAAGAATATAAGGCAGTGAATTAAATGAAACTGAACGCATTCTCTGCTGCATTGGTCTATGTTTAGCTAGTGTATCTAAGGCCTGGGCCTAGCCTACTAACAGGCAACTGCCTGCCTAAGATTGCCTCAGTATCCCAGTAGCCTGGGATATAGACTGGATAAGGGTAGTTGAGCTTCCTTTTCCTGGATACCTGTTGACTATGTGTGTGTGTGTTATTGGCCTATTCAGTATTGTAGTCATAGTGTCTCTAGGCACTGTTATAATACAACCCTCACAAAACAAGGATACCTAATTGTCTCCTTCATGCATCTTGCTTCTTAATTATTTGGCACTTCATTATTTGCCTTTGGCCCTTGGTGGGCCTTTCATCCATACACCTATCTTCATCTCGTATCTGATCAGTTGGTGCTGGTTTATTGTGCTTGATATAGAAATTGTCTGTTTTCAGTTGAATGCTTGGATCACTGCATTTGATTGTGGCTGCAGCTGTCATGAAGAGGTGCAAATATGAAAAAAAATAAATGCAGGTTTAAAAATGTTCCTTTCTGCCTCCAATTGGCCTGATTGAGTGCACGCCTCCTTCATGTTCCTGAGCAAGAATGCTATTTTGGAAGCTTAATTCATTCTAGTAAATTAGGATTGTGAAATTGGCCTTCAAATTTCATTCCACTCGTAAGTTTAAATTAAGAAAGATGATATAGGCTTGCATAACCAAAACATTTTTGGGCTTTTTTTTTGTTTAAGCGGTTCCCTCAAGATCCCACTCATCTTGAACCTGCAGTGCTGTGCAGTTTAATTAATGTACAATAGCATTAGATCCTTTATTTGCACATTGAATGTTCCTTTTATGTAGGTTGCAAGTATTGTATTGTACATTCTCTCCAGTGTCCTTTCCTAATATACAGTACTTTCACACCTCTTCTTTCTACTCAAGGGAAAAGTACAGTTTACTTTAGCTGTCCAGAGCATTTGGAAGTAAAAAACAGCAGCCAGTAGTGGTACTCTTGGGAACTGTATTTACTGTCAGTCTCATGGATGATATGAAAGAGGATGGTGAGCTTTGCAGAGACACAGGCTTAAAGGCCTCTTTAATGGTGTTTTTAGTAGCGTAATTGCCCTGGTTCACAGGTATAGTAGCCTACGTTGCTTATACTAATGAGAATCAAACCCTGTACCCCAGGCGTACCTTATTTGCTAGTATCATGGCGAAGACGTTTATACTGAGCTTAAGCTTGTTTTTTTTAATATGATTGTGTTTTTACCAGGACTCTCATTACTCCTTGATTGCTCTCTCACTCTACAGTTTAAAGATGTCCTTGGAGTAGGGCTACGATCAATAAAAAAGAAAGGAAAATAATGAGCTGTTGTGGCTTATCGTCAAGATAAATTAATATGTATTTACCTACTTATTTTAATTATGACTGTATTTATTTATTCATTCAGTTTGAACAGTGAGACCAAAAGAATGTTTTTTTTATAGAGAATGACACATTTTATTATTTGAACAGTGAACAGTGATGGACAGCTAGAAACAGCTCCGCTGCCCTCCGCCCCCCCAACACTCCCCCTCAGCTGGCTCCACTCTTCAGTAATCACGCTCCGTATGTCTCTGTGTTCACCAGAAGCATGTTGTGTCTCTTAAGTCCTCCCCTGGGTGTCTCTGACTGCATCTGGGCGCAGTAGTGCGTTGGAGTGCTAGGTGTCTGGTGTCTGGTGCTTATGCTTCACAAAGCTGTGGCAAGCAAGCAGGCGCAATAACAAAGCTGCCGTCTGTTTTTTTTTGTTTTGCTCTTGAAAGGTGATCTGCTCGAGTCCATTTAAAAAAAAGGGAAAAAAAAGCTTCACTTTTTTTGTCAGGGGACTTGCCTCGGACATCTTTGTTCGTTGTCTTTTTAGGAGGTTATGTCAAACACCACACCGGATTTCATCCTCTTGCCCAACACTTCCCCTTCTCCTCCATGTTGATGTGCTCCTCTCTTGCTATGCAGCAGAGAAGGTCAGAGAATCTCCTCCATATCCTCCTTTACAATGGGAGAGAGCCTCTGGATACCTCCTGCTTTGACTTTTTGGCTTCTGACAGACTCTGGACACTGGACTCTGCAGCCTCTCTCTCTCTCTCTCTCTCTCTCTCTCTCTCTCTTTGTCTCTTTCTCTCCCACTCTCTCTCTCTCCCAAACAAATCACTCCCACACACGCACCGCCAGTTTCCCTCTCGAGCCCTCCAGACACAGCCGCGTGTGCTGCTGCTCAGTGTTGGTTGGTGTCCAGTCCTGACCCACCGCCCCACAGGCCTGGCTGGGGATGAGCACAGGCTGATTGAAGTGCTGTGGATATGAATTGAATGAGGAGAATGATTTGCCTTCTCCTCACATGTGTCCTGAATGCTAAATGCCACGGCCAGGGCACACTTGACAGGCACACTCAGCCGCATCAGCTGAGGCTGTAGCTACATGCAAGAGCAAGACTATTTCTGTGGGGCATACTGTTACAGGTTCGGCATTAGAAATAATAAAAGCAGTATTCAGTGTAGATTCTTTTACCCCTTTTTCTGCTTCTTCTTTTTTTTTTGATAGAGCACTGGGCATTGGCCAGTTATTCATGACTCAGCACAACCTCCCCCCCCCCCCTTCCCCCAAACCCCAACCCCATTCACTGAATTTCCATGTCTTTCAATTGCGGCACGCGCCCCTTTGCCGTAGCTATTAGTTACCTCACCGCCTCAGCTCCCTGGGCTTTTTACAAGATTAAACTCCTCTCAAAGCCAGAGGAAGCAAATGACATTTAGATTTATTTCGCCCTCCTTCAAGTGAATAGGTAAACACATTTACAGCCCTTGGTCCTTTAGCGATGGCTTCTGGCACTGAACACTTATGCTGGGGGCCCGCTGGCCTGTGTATGTGCGCGCGCTGTGGGTGTTGTAAGAAGGTCCCCTTGCCTGCTCGAATGCGTTTGCCATGGTCAACGAGTTCTAGAAGAATTAAGGCTCCTTTCAGACAGCCTTTTTCACAGTGAACTATATTGGTCTCACTCTCAAAAAAGTGTTTACTCGTAGGCAGCATCTGATTCTAGTAGCCTACTAGAACTTGAAATCTACTTTTAACAGCTGATCTTATTGAATTGTATTGAGATTATTGTTGACAAATGTACACATAAAATACACAGCATCACATTGAATCCATAAGGCAGTCATATTACAATACTTTTTATTCAATTGGAAATGCATCCAATGTCTTTGGCTCTGCCACAGCTAGTAATATAGTCGTATACCCATTTGGGCTGCTGACTTGGTCAGGCCATGCAGCCTGTGATAGCTTGTGTGTAGAGGATCCCCAGTGGACCAGACCTCATCATGATCATAATCTTTTGATTGACTAGTCAGAGATTTGTGCTGTGCCACATAGGTGATGCTGTTGACATCGGCTGGATCGAGCTTGCTAATAAATTGTGTTGCCATGGCAATTCTAGCTAAAATAAACCACAATCGAAAGTAAGCTTCAATCAGGTGCATTAGTCTAACTTTCTCTATGAAATAGCAATGTTGAATATATCAAATTGCAGTTTATTTTTGAGAGTTTTGCTTAAATTGGGCAGTAGAGATTTACAGGAAATTAGTAGAAGTGAAAGATGACAGTGGAATGGGTGAATGATTGCAGGTGGTAATCGAAGCCTGTCACCTGCAGGCACAGACCTGGATGAGATATGGATACCACTGCCATTTCTTCATTGTTGTGACCTAAAGCCCCTCCTGATGCTGTGGCACTGTACAGGAAAGGTCTGATTGCACTGTGCATGAGAGCCTAATTTTGTTCTCATTTGTAAGAACCTACTAGTATCTCGGGACTGTACTGCTAGAACCTTTACGTTTATCAGAAGAACTATGACAGTTTGCCTATGAGGGAGTGTCTCTTCTTACTTTGTAGATTGGATAACATATAGTCCATCATTTACTTCGTAAGTAAGCGTTTTTCATTTAGAAATGAAAAGAGATGCAATTTGCTTTTAGACGCGAGTGTGCTCACTTATCTGCTGACATTACTTGGCCTGCAAATCAATGGGTAAACAAAACATGTTGGAAAACAATTCTCAAATGAGAAAAGAAAGTGCATTTGAGAGGCGAAATGCTTTGGACGAAACTAACACAGGTATGGCGCTAAATTGTACACACTCGTGTCAACAACTGAGGAATGTCCTCAGGTTATCTGTCAGAATTTTCTTTCAGTTTCCTTTCTTTTTTTTTCCTCATCCACTTTTCACAGAGTGTGTTTGTGTTACTATGGTAACTGGAACATTTTAAAGGATGCTTTTCTTTTGTTCAGATTGATGGCACTCTTTTCTGTGCTGAGAACATCCGCCTTTCATTTTGTTGTCATCCTTAGCCTTTGTATCTCCGAGGAGCTCGGTGTCATGCACTTTCAAAAAAAGAAGCTTGTCATTTGTCTCTCTTGGAGACCTCATTTTTACTTCCCTGAACTCTCTTATTCCCCCAGTGTAATTTCTGCCGAACTCTGCATGCTTCCGGATCTTTCTATAAGGGGTGTGTGCTTTCATGCCTCCAACAGCGAGAACACTTCTGACTGGAGGGCAGCCTCTGTGCACATTTCAAAGTTTTACACTTGACACTGTATATAAAATATGCATCATTTGGGAATGTTGTTGATCAAGCATAAAAGGCCTATAAAGATATTTATGTCTACACTGACCAACAGAAAGGAGAGTTTGTCTATGTGTTGATGAATATGTTGTTTAAAATTTGATTGATTCTGACTGCCCGCTTTAAATCCCTCTGAAAATGCTTCTTAACAATTTAGTTTTTTATACAGTATGGTTGTCATGGATTTTTATACAGTATGGTGTGTGGATACCGAGTGAGGCTTCATTAAACTGTAGTTGTTGTTAGAGGAATTATTCCTGGTGTGAACAGCCTTTAAAGCCTTTAAAGCTGTGTGTATTTCTCATGGAATCCATATAAAACATCTTGAAGACAGTTTTGCATGCACTTGCATTGGACTTACAGTAATGCAACAGCTACCTATATTATAGGAGAGCTGGTCCGACGCTAGTTGATTTGCATGCTAATTTCAGAGGATGGGCAGCATGTTCCTCTTGAGCCACAGAACGGGGTCATTTGTTTGCCTCCTGAACTCTGATTAATCGTCTTTCGCCATTGACAGAATAATGGAATGTAATTTCAGTGCGTAAAATGCTATCTCCTTAATGCCATCACAGAGTTCTGTCATTTCGTGGTCAGTGTCTTTTGTACAGACGGAAGAGATTTTATGCTCAGTAATTTGTTTATTTTATAGCCTCTGTGCCTGTTGAATGACCCCTTATGACTTTGCACAACTTTGCACACAAGATTTTGCCTTACCTGTTCGGTCCTGTCAAGCACTGTGACAGTAAAGTGATTTGACTTGATTTGATGTGATCTGATGCAACATCTTCTCAGCTTGACAGCTCTTCTTCCTTCTGTGGCAGATGCTGTGAAGCCTTGGCCCTAGCAATCTTCACTGACAGGACAAAAATGGTGACAATTTACTTCAGAGTACAGAACAGACAGAGCGAGTGCGAGAGAGAGAGAGAGAGAGAGAGAGAGAGAGTTTCTACATAACTCAGTGATGGTATTGGTTAACAGTTTTAAAACAGAATTTTTAAAATAAAATGTGGATCATACCAAAGCACTACCTTTCAGATCAAAGACCTGACAAAGCCTGCTGGAAACATGCTAGCTTTTGCATTTGCAAATGTGACCCCCATCGCAGGTAATTGATCAGAACTGGGATCCTATCATTTGTTCTGCATTTCTTCCAGTGGATGCTCATGCACAGGCAGATTGCTCCTCTGGACCATAAATTCACGGCTAGGCCTTGAATAGTGGTCTTGTCCTGGGTAATTACACTGATGCCCTTGGACGTCGTCACCTTCATAAGGCAGCACATACAGTATCTGCAGGATTTCATCTCAGGGATGGAAAATCCATTTGAGGTCATCATGCTGTGTGCCAAATTGTTCTTTGTGTTGTTATTTTCTTGTGGTGGAAGCTGCCATGTGACTGCAAACAAGACTTCTAGTAATAGTAAATGTTTCCTTCGTAGACCTACTGTACGTACTGTTGTCCTCTAAGGAATTCCTAAAGGTAGCACAATGCCGCTGTGTGTCTTCCAAATCCCTCAGTACGCCTGACAGGAAGGCTCTCAAGAATGCACCCGTTGTCAGTTTGTATAAGAATCACAGAAGAATAAGGATCCTAGCGACTGTGGAACATCACACACAGTAGGCAAGGGCAGTTTGTTCCAGAGCTCCTGCAGACGCCACTCCTCTGACTGTCCTTTTCTTGGTGAAGTAAGACATGTCTCAGCACTCCGAAAAGTCGCGCATTGGGACGCTGCAGCTGTGGCACCTTGGAGGGGGAAGTATCTGGCATTGAGAGAGGCCCCAGCATCACCGGGGATGGGGAGCAGATGGCAGGCAGGATGCTTTAACAGTCAGCGGCATTTGAGAAGTTTCTCTGTTGAAAAGACGAGGACATTGTGTCTCCACACACACACTCCCAACTTTTCAACTTCAGAGTACACACAGTACGCTCTGATAACTTGGCATGGCATGCCAGATCTGATTGGAGTCAGGTTGGTTACCAGCTTGCCATTCCGACCTCAGCTCCAGGTTGATGGATTTGCTAGCAGCGAGGTAAAAAAGCTGGACTGTGGCTGAGATGAAGCTATTTAATTTCCCGGCCCCAACTCCTCCTGCTCCACAAACTCTCTTATACTGATACTTTTAAAATAGATCTGGCCTAAATCAAGGTTGGTCGGCCAGGATCTTGATTCCATCTCCCTGCATGGGATGGGCCCCAGCTCAGGTTGATGGATTTGACGTAAACAGCATCGCTATTGGATTTGTAATTAATTCGGAGGTGTGGGTGCATGGCTAAGCACACTGATGAGGACGGAGGAAGGTTCAGGAGAGGGAGGTCTGGGCCAGGCGCGTGTCTCTGCCTGTGATTGCCATATGCTCTTTAAGTCTCACGAGCTCAGTTTGCTCATGCATCGATATCGCCGGCAGCGCAGCGTCTCCCTCTGATTAAGGGATTGATCTGCTCTATTTACAGTACTTATGCTGTTTTAAGATGGACTATCAGGGCATGTTTTTTTTCCTCATTATATAGAATAAAAACAGCCTTATAGCCACATGCCTATAATGATGTACCTGAAAAATAAATGCCATTACAGACTAGTGAGTGTTTTGAAAAAGCCCCCAGTTCTCCCTACACCTCATTTTTTTAGTTGGGTTATTTTTTTCCTTTCCAATAATACCTATTTTTTAGGGCCATAAAATGTTTGGATAAATATTATCAGAATAAAACACCACTCAATAGTTAAACCTAACAATACAAATCACAGACACATTCGAGACAAAACAGAGAGCAGCATCAAACAATATACATTATTAATACACCACCATCTCTAACTCATTATAAATGTGTGCAGAAATATGCTTAATGAGCTTATTACAGGTAACAGCCAATGGATTTGCAGATGCAAATGAGCTAATCCATATTTAGTATACCCTGTAGCTGCTGTCCTGAAGACACTAATTTGGACATATCATCAAAGAACCATATTGATGATGATTGCCTGCCTGCCACGCCAACATTTGCATCTCTTACAACAAATGGCACTGTCTGGTGCTCCTGTTGTGTCACCTGCTGCAGTAAATCTGGCTTTGCGGTCTGTGCGTATATGGCTCATTGCTTTTTGGTCTACAAACATTTAGGAAAGCTGCCTTGTTGTTGGCCAGCCAGTTGTATCATTAGCCAATAAAAAAGTACTGACTCAGTTTTCTAATACACAGGCGTGAAGGGAGGCGATAGCTGGGAATCTTTGAAAGACATTTTTGCGCACCAGTGCAACAATAAGATACATCATACACATTGTTATTTTGGAGATAAGCTCAGAGCTCAGCATAAACCATAGCCATTCTGTCGACTGTAGGTGGTACGGTTTGGATGGAAGAATAAGGTAACTGTCTTTTAAAGAGACCCTTTGCAGTATTTTCGTAGTCATAAAACCATTTAGACATCATTGTTTTGGTTGACTGAACTGTTGTGGCGAAATCAGTGACTTTCCGTGCCCCTCCTAAAGTTGCCTATTAGAAAACCAGCCATGTACTGTAGTATTCAAAAAGCGGCTTTACTTTTGCTTGCAATATTATATTGCCATCTTGTTGTGTTTTCACAGAGCTCCCCCTACAGCTTTGGGGTGCATAATGCAACAACAATGCGGAAAAAGAAAAGCAGGGCTGCAGAGTGCGTCTTTAAAGTACTGCTCATGTCTTTCAGTGCTTCTCACAGATTAATATATTCACTTATCACAGTAATACTCTACTAAATAATGCATTTCATGGTGTAAAATTGTCTGATAATGCTGTATATGTAAAGCTCCCTCTTTTTACCAAGAATCTCTTTCACTACAATGAACATAAATAATAGATATTGCTAATTTACTGAATGGTAGTTACAATAGCAATTATAAATGGGCAATAAAGAATAGCACTTCCTATGACATCTAAACCCACAGTAAGTTTAGAACTGCTATTCTGCTGTAAGAGTTACATTTTTTTGTCTGAGTTTGTGAAATCTGTTGGACTTGAAAGCACTATTTGAACTATTTCTTCATCCTGACCATCCTCTCCCATTTGCGGAGTACGGATATCCTCTGGTGTATTAATAGCACGGCTCTGTTCTGCCCGTGTTTTTCATGGCTGGGTGCTAAGGCACGTTTGACTTGAGTAGGTGAGGCTCTCTTGCGCATGCTTCTCGCTCATCGATGGCACAACGCCGTGCCATAAATGATGGATTCCTCCAACAGACTGTGCCACAGATGAGTGATTGTGCCGCAGGCTACAGGAACTCAGCCACGACACACACACACACACGCACAGACACACACACACACACACAGATACAGGCACACACGTGGGTGTGTATTTTCAAAAACAGCCATGCTTACAGGCGGAAGTGGCACAGAAGAGAGATACATAGAAGTGGTGACAAATAGGGTCGCTTTGGACCATCTTCCCGTGGGAAAATGATTTCCCATCATTCTGCTTGCTTTCGGGGCATTCGTCTGAACATCTTGCAAACAATGAGAGGCGGAAGACCCACGCGCATATCCCATAAACCATCCGTCGTCACAGCAATATTTCATTACTTGAAATGTCATTACTAGTTGAAAAGCCTTTTCTTGTGCTCCATCTTGGCTTCAAAGAGTGGCAGGAGCTTGTTGAGATGCAGAGATGCCTGCTAGCGAGAGGATCTCAGGTTTCTTGTTTGAGGTTTTTCCTCTCTCATAGCCTCAGCTGAAGAAAGAGAAGTCAGAGTGAGCAAAGAGGAAAGGCAGAATTAGCATAATCAGCAGATGTGATGCTGCATGCTTCCACTGAAGCAAGAGTGATGAGATGACCTTGCTATATGCTTGAGTCATTTCTATTGAGAAAGGGGGTGAGGGGGGGGGGGCATTGGCATGGGGGCAACCTGTTAACTCTCTCAGCAACCTTTTTCTCTCTCTCTCTCGCTCACACACAGACTCACACACACACACACACACACACACACACACACACATATGCACAGTCATGGACATGTGCTCCTCATCCAGTCAGCAGCTGTCATCGCTTTCAACGGTCGTTTGTGATCCGATTTTGCACAGGCTCACCATTATTACATTCCTAATCCAAAGGACAATAAACCACAACGCATCAATGGCGCGCTGGAAAAATGCATTTTCATTTGCCGTAACGAGCGCAACCCCAAAACATGACACGACACCATTGATCTGCTCTAACGACACAGATTCACGCTTAACCACCATCAGTCCAACGTTGGCCGTGTGCTGTAGAAAAGCTCTTTGACCCCCCTCCCTTTCCCTCAAGTGCCAACTCTCCAAAAATGGCAGCCTTTTTAAGCCCATGCCCTTTAGCACGTCCACACACTGTGGCTTGTGGTGCTTTCGGTGCTCACCGCATCTCTCGGTGCATCTCTCGGTGCATCTCTCAGTGCCTCCATATGGTCTGGAAGCGGGCCAGAGGCCCGCTGTGGCCTGGATGTGCTGCGCCCGAGATGACAGATTTGGCTCGAGGTCCACCGGGCCCTGCTCTGGCGCCGGCCTGCTCTTCTAGCGTGCGCGCGTGGCAAACAGTCTCCTGCACAGTCTCCTGTGTTTTTTGGGGGGGAAGAACTGGACCTCTCAGGATATTGTTATTTTCCTCCATATTAATCATGGATTTAAGGCTCATCTGCAGTGCCAGAGATAACTATGGCAATAGCCAAACAAAGTGTGGTCTTAAATATAGCTCAAGCTTAGAGACGACGGCGGCATCCACTCAGCACAGTGTGTGTTTGGCATCTCTTTCAGAGAGACCATGTGAGTGATCACTGACTGGTAGAATCCATGGAATGTTAATGGCATCACACTATAAAGCATGACTGATATTTCTGAGAGGCTTCTCTTGTTTGTTAGCATGGCCCTGAATATGCGGTATCTGACACGGTGAAAACGATACGTTGTACGTTATGCATTGATGCATCACTGCTATGTCTTCAACAAACTTGAACCCGACAACTGTCTTTACAAGGAGATTTCTAATTATTTGGTGTTTCGGTCTTACACAATCACCATAAAAGATAAAATCCCTAACACAGATATTATGTTATCATCAAGCTCCTCCTAATACAATATCTGACCTGTACAGTAGTAGATCCATTCACATACTTAAGCAGCTTACAGTAATAAAAATCAACATGCACCGCAGGTAGCACATTTATGATTACAAACACAACTCATCACACAACTGCATAGTCCATATCCTGAGGGATGGCTGAACAGCTGTGTTTATCCGACTTTCATATGACTAGTCTACAGTATGTGCAATCCAAAATTCATTTGAAGACCATACCAAAACAAATAGTCCAATAAAAAAGGATTCCTTAAATAGTAGTGACATGTTTCATTGTGTTGCTTTAAAAGCAAGCCAACAGAACAAAAAAACAAAACAAATGGCCTGTGTTACCTTAAGATCACTTCACCCTTCCTGACTAAAATCAGTTCAGACTGATGTTTGGCAGACCCCATGGTGGTATAGGCCTTGCCCTGGCCTGTAGAGAGGCACGCTTTTCATCCAAGCACCACATTACCTCTCACAGCCTCGTGCTTCATGCCTCATGCCTCATGCCCCAGGCCGTATTATCTCTCCCAGCATGCTGATTAGGGGAGCACACGCCGTTACCAGCATCACACTCAAATGATTGGAATTAAAGAATAGAATAGAGCATGCGGGCCTGTCAAGACGAAGGCTTGATTTCTATTACCGCATTCGTGCACAAACAGCAACCCTGTGCTCTCTCTCTCTCTCTCTCTCTCTCTCTCTCTCTCTGTCTCCCCTGGCTTCTCCCTGGGCTTTGATCATGGCACACAGAAGATGAAAAATTCACACGGACATTCCAAATGATCACGCTTAAAAAAAAAAAAAACTATAGCAGGACGCACATGTATCACTCAAAGCATGCTTGCTCACGCTCTCACTTAGAAAACGGCAGAATTTCATGCAATGTGCTCAGCAATTGATCAGTGTCCCTGTCATACAAAAAAGCCTGGCGTTTGAGTGTTTCTGTAAAAAAAATAAACGAGTACCAGCCTTTTTATACCCTTGTCTTCTGGAGAGCTAGCAAGCCATATCATTTTCAGAGGGCCTTTTAAAAGCAGTCAGTGGTATCACAGCAGACTTTGAAATACACTGCTGGCGCTTGTACCACCCCATATGCCAGTGAAGAGGACAGTAGTAAGACATGAAACCCTTTTTCAGGTGAACATCCGAATGTAGCATCCCCTCATGAGCCTTTCAAATCAGCCGAAGTATCAGCGCTCACTGCTGTTGTGTTTTCAAGTGCGCTCGCATAACACGTGCCTTAATCCTCCGACTTTATGCACAGATATGTTTCCTGTCAGGCTTGGGTCGAGAGGTTCCAGGTCTTGAGGCTCTTGGAAACAAATCCTTTGACTGACAGACAGACAGACAAGCACGCAGGCAGGCAGACAGAAGTGTTTTCATGTGTAGGGCCTATTATCACCAGCCGCTTGATTTGTAGTCTGTTTACAAGGCTGATGTAATTATTAGTGCCATTTTGAAAATCCAGAGTCACCGTCTGAGGGTAAGTGTTTCTGTGAATGTGTTTGTCATGCAGTCATATCTTTGTTATGAGGATATGTAATCTCATAATTCAGGCTTGACTTTTATAGTATTGATAAACATTTATATGAGTAGCCTAGCCTAAAGAAACTGTGTTACAAGAATTTGCTGAGCTTCAGCCACATTGTGTATAAAATGTAAGAAAGTCTTGCATGCAAACAATGAAAAAACAAACCTCACCTACAGTATATTAACCACATCTTCTCAAACATTACTTTATAATTAATTAGATTCAGCCCTTATAACAAATAATTAAGGAAAACAAACTACATTGCCATATGCAGTATACAGTAGCTTCCCCTATGTATTACTGTACAGAATGCACATGATGATAACACATATTCTCATGGATTCATTAGTCAAACTGGATCTATACTTTACTTAGGGTAAAACAGGATAGAACCTTTTCAATCTGACTC
>JASCQY010000173.1:19612476-19623766 GCA_030264315.1 Sardinella tawilis
CACACACACACACACACACACACACACACACACACACACACACACACACACACACACACACACACACAATCACACACACACTCACACACACACACACACCGCTCCCGTGTGGTTAGACAAAACATCTTAACGTTAACACCTGGCTCCAAAGCTATGCTAACACCTGCTATTACTGTCACTTTCCCTGTCCTGTTTTCTGCTCTTGCTTGCTCCTGACTCTGTGATTGGGCCTCCCCCTGGTTCAGGCTTTTTCTCGCCCGCCTGCCTAATCTGCTGTCTCCCCTGTAGTTCCTGGAATGGAGCTCCTAGTCCTAATGCCTTTCTCGGCGCTTCCTCTTCCCTTAATCTCAGCTTTGACTGCACCTCTCCACAGCGCCCCTCCCTCGAATTGTCTCGCTCTAACTTACATCTTTCTCCTCTCTCTCTGTCTCCCTCTCTTTCTTTTACTCCTCTCCTTTCTCTCTCTCTCTCTCTCTCTATTGTTATCTCTCCTCTCCTATCTATCTCTCTCCCTCTCCCTTTCTCTATCTTTCATTTTCTCTCCCTCTCTTCCTCTTTCTCTCTCTTCACTCCTAATATTTCCCATGTAATCCGGCTACTTCTGCTGACACCTAATCCATCTCTCTCATGGTCTCTAATTGCTCCTCTCTCTCCCCCACAACACCCCCCCCCCTCCTCCTCCTCCTCCGCAACTCTCTCGGGGCTCACAGACGGAAGAGGCTGGCTCTCCGGTAGACGCTAAGGCTGAGGTATTTTTTTTCCCCTCCTCCCGGTGACTGTCGTCTGTCGGTCCTTGTCTGTCTCTGTTTCCAAAGTGTCCTCGCACACGCATCTCTCTTCATCATGGCTGGTAGACGCCCAGGAGGCTGCTGGGACGGAGCTGCCGCAAATGACATTCCCCACCCCTCTCTCGCCTCAGTGTCTTAGATGAGATTCAGTGACTTGACTAGAGTACTTGGACTGAAGAAACTGGTGCTGTAGATACGAATTTATATGTTTTGTTGTTTTTACTAAAACTATCCCTAAGGAAAGTCACACATTTGGTATCAGTGTGCTTACCAAAAAAATCGGGAATTCATCATGAATCCAAATGATTAATATTTATACTGTATGTCTAGAAGCTTCTCCCCATATTCCCCCACATTTGCATATACTGTACTGAGACTTAGCCATGCAGCACTCACATCAGAAGTTTGGTGCTACCGAGTTTCTTTGTTGTGCCTTTTCATCTTCTTATTGTCCCAGATAGTCCTTCGATTTTCTCACCTTACAGTCGCCTTGATGTTCATTATCTGTCTTAATGTTTGCCTCATTGTCAGAGCAGAGAGAAATAAATCAAAGTTGGCGTCCCAGAAATAGGACACACTTGCTGAAAAAAAAGAAGAAAAAAAAGAAAGAAACAGGGAATGTCATTCTAATTTGGGCCCGTTAAGTGTGGCTGTTGAGGCGCTTTTGATAAGCAGGCTTTCTCCTCTTGCTCAAGAGCTGCTAGCGGGCGTCTCAGTCGAGGGCTTTCTCCACTGCTCCACTCTGCATTGCCATGATTGCGTCTGCGTGTTGATTAGCCCCATTGCTGGCGTTAATGTTTGTCTGTGTCGCTGCTTGGAGCCCTGGTTGAGAAGAGATTTTCTCTCTCTCTCTTTCTCTCTCTCTCTCTCCCTCTCTCTTCTTTTTTCCTCCCTTCCTCTCTCTCTCTCTAGCTCTGGTTATGCGTCTGTGTGGTTGTCTGTCTCTGTGTCTGTCTACTTGTCTCTCTGTCCGTCCATAGCGGCTGACTATGGAACGGCTCTGGTTCAGATTCAGCCTGGGTCCGGCCTGGTTCTGGCTTGAATCCAGGCCAGAGCCGGGCCAGATCCCACTCAGGAGTACGGTTGCTGTTTGTATGTGTGCTGCTGCACTTGCCCATCTTACTGTATGATCTCACCTGCATTGCTCTGTCTCTCTGCTTCTACCTTCCCCCTGACCCCCTTTGCCCCCCCCTCCCCCTTACCCCCACTCTCTCACCCCCTTCTCTTGCCCTGTCTCCTGCAACCACCCACCCACCCCCTCCTTGCACTTCTCATCTTGCCCCTGCCTGCGTCTCACTCACTGCACCCCATCCACCCCCCACAGTCGGACCAGGACATAGCCCCGCGCCCCAAACAGGAGGTACTGGTTGTCCCGTGTTTACACGCAAGGCCTTTCTGACAAGAAGTCCTCTGCGTCACGCACTCATGCAATATATTCTGTACATAATGCTCTACACGTGTACGTGATGCACTCTAGATGGTGTCGTATCTGCAAAGAGGTAGAAGGTTCCAGAATGTTGACCTCTTTTTTTTCTGTGTTTCATCATCGTCTGCACTAGCATGTGTTGCCTAGAGTACGGCATTAAGGAACTGTGATTGTTGTTTAAGAGGTTTCTTCCACTTAAACAAAATGTGTGTGTGTATGTGTGTGTGTGTGCTGTCTGTGTGTATTTCTTGTCTCTAAAACATTTGGCATGTATGCTTTTTACACTTAGCTTATCACTAAGCTCGTGGCAAAAAGTCTCACCTGTAACGTCTTGTCAAAACAACCCCCTACCGTCAGACTGTCACAGTCAAGAAGAACAGTCACTGTTTGCGATGCTCAATTATTTGTCTCTCACTTGCTGTCTGCTTTGCCTGTGCCCGACCCACCATGCAGCCCTTCCTGGACAAGCCCGAGGACGTGCTGCAGAAGCACCAGGCCAGCATTAACGAGCTGAAGAGGGCACTCCGGGAGCCCAACAGCAAGCTGGTCCACCGAGACAAACGCCAGTCCAGCGCCTCTCCTGGCAGCACCCCTGAGAGGAAAGCTGTAAGTGTGTGTGTGTGTGTGTGTGTGTGTGTTAGAGAATGTGTGAGCGCGAGAGTTGGTCAGCCCACTCGGAGGTTGCCCACTTTTTATGACCCAGCATTTAATCTGGTTAAAAGATGTTTCAGATATGATCATAAAAATCTACCTTACTTTAGATGTGCCCCCCCCCCCCCCTCCCCCTAACCCCCCTGAAAAAGATGCAGTTAACGAGAACACTCATGCGATCCATACCAACTGGTAATGTGATTGAAGGTCAGAGGAGAGTCCTTCATAGCCTTTGTAGATGGTGATCTTTTAAATGGCAGCACTTCAGTGCATATAACAGGTGAAGGTCACAGTGTACAAGTAGGTGAGATTGATGTTAGGATCAGGGCCTCAATGTATTACATAAAACCAGATGGTGTTTTCTGCAGTGTGGTTACCATTATTTAACTAACATTAGCGCATGCTAGCTCATGTAACAGAGACATGGGTCATTGAAACTGTTCACTTTATATTAACACATAGGCCTCTGAGGAGTCCATATTGATTGAGAAGCAAGATGGTTGCCAGAGAGACCTGGCCTTCCGTTCAAACGAGGAAATGAGCAAGACATCGGCGAACGTAGCTCCGTTAGTAAGCCGTGCCTGTGGGGATAGAGAGGCAGAATTGAGGTGCGATTTGCTAAAGGCCAAAACCACACACAGAGACGAGACAGAAATGGATGGCAAAGCAGCGAAAAGAGAAACCGACAGATCCACATCAACAAAGGACTCAGAGAGAACCGGAGCTGACAGCCTTGACCGCTCTGTTTTGCTGGAGTTTCCGGCGAGGGAAAAGCAACGCGGCGATGAGCCCACACATAACTTCTCGACAGAGAGCAGGGTACACACAAACGGCTATACTGCCCCGTTGTCCGCCGAAGGATTTTCGAAGGAGGCATCTGAAGGTGAGGGCAGTCTGCGAGCAAGAGAAAGCCGAGCAGAGGAGGACAGGAGCCAGATACCCATATCAAAGGACCGGCCACGTGAGGAGAGCGAGGCTCGGTCTGGATCAACAAAGAGAGCTCCTTTGAAACCCGTGAGATCAAAGAAGTGCAAAGTCAACAAGGAGCCAAATCCACAAGAACAAACACAAGACACAAAACGCAGTCCCAGAACAACCGAGGGCCCCGAGATAAAAATGGCCAGCGAAATGGTGTTTGACTCGCGGAATGTGCAGCAGAACGGTTCTTCCGAACAGTCGAACTCTCATTCATATTCCGAGTGCAGTGCAACTCGTGAAACTTCCAAAGAGAAAGAAACAACCGCTAATGGCCACTACCCACCAAGTAGAGGCCTCTCAGGTTATGGACACCAGGACATCCAGGACATCAGAGGTGCCTTCTTCATGAACTTTGGTGCTGAAGATGACAAACTCCTCTGTGAGGATCCACTGCAGGTTTTCAATGCCTTGTATGGATCCAAGTTCTCAACCTCTGACCAAATGCCACCTTTGCACCCAGCAATCATGGGGCAAAGAACGAGAGAATCTGATGTGACCATGCGCAATAGACAGATGTTCAAGAACCACGAGCACAGCGGCGTCCTCCAGAAGAACTTCAGTATGGTAAAGACCAAGAGGAGACTAGTGGTAACTGCTTGGCATCCGCTTGTTCAGTCACAGGGAACTAAAAGCATCGCATGAACTCAACACATCCATCACTCCCAGTTATGCATTTCTCACCGGAGTACACAACTCCAGGGCATCCTCACTCACCTTTTACAAAGGCGGGTAAACAAAACAATACCCAAAGCCTTTTTAAAAAAAACAAAAACAAACAAAAAATACTACTACCCACCCTCTTGTCTTGCAAGGGCTCCAAGGACACGAGGCTTTCTTTCTTTCTTGCACTAGCTTGTTTCCTCTGCTGGCGAGGCCTCCGCCAGCCTGGCCTTTGCCTCCGGTCCTTCTCCCCCTTTTCAGCCCAGCACAGCATCCGCTTGGCCGCATTATAGACGCCAGTAGTCCCCCCCCGCCCCCCACTCCTCCTCTGCATAATTCCCATTGCTTTCTAAGCGTCTGGCTTGCGTTCCTCTAACGTTCTGCTTTTACTCACAGCCCTTCCCCTCCAACACGTTTCCAACACCCTCTCTCTCTCTCTCTCTTTCTCCCTTTAGTGACTGTAGTGGTGTCAAGGGCTCACATTTGATGGACTTGCAAGGAGTTAAATGCCTTTTGCGCAACACAAAAAAGCTGCTGCTGTTGCTGCTGCTGCAACCTTGAGAAATATATATATATATAAAGATAGAAAGATGCTTGTTCAAGTGAGAATATCTAAATTGAAATGTCACATGGTTAACGCGATGAATTTAATTGGCTTCTCTCTTCATGACTTCTGCACATAAAATCCAACAGTGATTTATTTGATGTGAGAGTGTTACTGGTTGCCATGGCATCTTTTTTATTACATGCAGGCAATATGAAAATAATAAAGCTTTAAAAAAAAAAAAAAAAAGCTTTGGAACTGGCACCAACCCAGCCATGTTTCTCAAGGGCAGGAAATGCTTACCTTTCTGGAGGAAAGCCCAGTAAATGTCAGCTCTTGAACTTCTTCAGGGCTCTGCACAGGGCTTCTTAATAATGTCTGGCAATGCCACAAAGACACTGCTTAATAAGCTGAAATCATTTTTGGCCTCCAGTCCCTCTGTGTGGTCTGAACCTTGAGAGGGTGAGGGTGTGCTCTCTCTCCACATCCCCAGTGGACCTAGAGAGGGACAGCTGACTGTAACACGTTCCAAATGTACTGTACATCAGCTCCACTGCTGTTTGGAGAAACCATCTTTCAGACACCATCACCATGACACCATTGTGCCCCCAGTTCGTTTGGACAGCATGTCCAAAACTGAGGGCTACTGTCCTACTGATTTGAATTCTGAAGATGAGAGAGTATCTGCAAACAGCTTCCTTACTAGCATCTTTTGTGTATGGCTGCAGTTTATATCTTGACGATATACTGATGTAAGGCTAATTTGTCTTGTCTTGCTCTCAGCTAGCATGTAAGGTGTTTAGCTGTATGTATTGCTTAACTGTCCTTCGTTTACTGTTCTGCAGGAGGCAGTTGCCGCTCCTGCCATTCACGCTGAGAGTCTAGCTGAAGCTCAGGTACCTCTTTGGTTCTTTTGTAACCTGTTTTGAGTTTTGCATAGTTCAATAAGCAAATGTACTGTTGTTTATCCATGTCATTTATGAGTCATCACATTGACTTGCATTATTCTGTAGCAATTTACCTTCTGTCTTGTGTGGGTTTTTTTTTTCAGCCAAACTCATGAGTCATTGTTCTGACTCATGTTAATCTGCTTGTTGTTTTAGTCGTTGTTCTTCTTGTGTCCTGCAGAGGGAGCCATGGGAGCGGCGACTGGGCTCCGTGTCAGAAGATGACCCAGATCAGGAGATGCTTTATGCCAAAGAGACTCATCTGGGCATCGAGCGCAAATGCTCCAGCATCACCGTCAGCTCCACGTCGAGCCTCGAGGCCGAGGTGGACTTCACGGTGATCATGGACCTGCACACGGGCATGGAGGAGTTCTCCAGGGGCATGACCGAGCTGGGAGAAAAAGACCTCCTGGCAGACTTCCCCGACACGGGGCCCCACAGCTCGGCGTGGATCATGGGAGCCGAGAAGATCGTGCTTCCGGAAGAGGCCCCGCCCGTAGAGCCTCCCAAACGCCCCGAGGTAGACAATCTCCTTCCTCCCACTCTCCGACCAGGATCTCCCCTACTGGACAGATGCATGACTGTGTGATCTGATCTGTGTGTCCAACCAAGTATGTGACCGACATCCCATTTTTATTTTCAAATTTGTTCAAGAACACATCTCACAACTCATTATTATTATTTTTTTTTTTTTGTTCAGTTGTTTCTTTGAGTTTGAGTTTATTTAAGCGCTTGCTTTTGTGTCCATACAGGGTACATTTTTAAAGGGTACATTTGTTGTGTTTGCAGATTCTGCTCCTCTTTCTCAGCTTCTTCACAATGTTGCTAACGTACCTGCGCCACATGCCTAACTCTTATTTTTATCTCACTGTGCCATCCTCCTCTTAAGCCGTTTGTGCCCAAAAAGGCACCGCGCACAGCGCTGGCCCAGAGAGCTAAGAAAGAGGCCGCAGAGCTGACCTCGATTCAGACGGCAAAGAAAGAGCCGACGGAGGTGACTCATCTTCCCCCCCAGCCCATGAGCAGAGAAGGCAGCGATATCGTCCCCCCTGCCGTGAGGAAAACCGATGTCAAGGTTGAGACGCAACCCAATGGATCAGAGGTCACTACAACCATCATGGAGTTTACCGACCAAGTAAGCATATAATAGCATACCATAATAATAATAATGTGTGCGCATAGGCATTACATGAATATAATGCAACACAATATGTGCATATATACAATATACTGCATCAATACCCATACCATCTGCTCATATTAAACCCGCACCTGCACCATTGTAAAAGACGGACACAGTTGGAGAAGATCTTGAACAGAGATCCATTACCCCGAAAAGCCATTATCTCGTCTCCTCTCGCCATCCATTTAGATAATCCCATTCAGAGAGAACACATCTAATCTGGATCAATCTCACTGTTCCAGTCTCCGCGCCACGCCACTTATCACACGCTCGCTTTTATCTCGCAGGATCACAGGGGGAGCACAATCAGAGAGGCTTCTTCCTATTCGGTCACAGAGAGCGGCTCGCCGGTGAGTGAGTGTGCTGGGAATTTATTGAGAGTACCGAGATTGTTGCTTTCCGGTTGTGCAAACATCACAATAGAGTTTTTGCAGCGTAGGCAATATCGGTAATATACTCTGTGTCTGTCAGAAACAGATCAATATCGGTACGTACTCCAGAGAGGGCTCAGGGTCTCCGCTGATTGTGGCAGAGAGTGTTACATCAGCGACCACAACTCATGTCACCAAGGTAAGTCCGTAGCACAGCAATAGCAATGGCTAAAGCTAGCTTTGTGCCTCTGGTGAAATAGAGTGCGTTCAACCTGAAGCCCAAGCACGCTCAGAGCTTTTTGTTTGTTTGTTTTTGTTTTGTTTTGTTTTGTTTTGTTTTCTATTTTGCAGACGGTCAAAGGGGGCTACTCTGAGACAAGGATTGAGAAGAGGATCATCATCACGGGAGATGATGACGTAGACCAGGATCAGGTGGGCCTTGGATGTTTCACTTCCTTCTTGTTGTATATGTATGCAGCCCACCAGTTTGTTTGTTTGTTTGTTTGTTTATTTATTTGCAGTAGCTGCTATGAAATTTTGGAAACATGTTTTTTTATTCATCCGCAAGTTTCCAGTCGCACGCCCATGACACATTTTATTTCACACTGCTTTCCGTCTTTCTCTCCTCAGGCACTCGCCATCGCAATAAAAGAGGCGAAGCAGCAACATCCTGACATGTTGGTAACCAAGGCTGTAGTTGTCAGGGAAACAGAATCTTCCACTCAAGATCCGCACGAGGACTGTTAGGTACGTATGCCAGTTTGTGTGCTCTTTGAGAGCTGATGAGAGTTTGACAGCGAAGTGGTGGGGGTAAATGTTAAGTCTTAAGTGCCAAAAATACAGACGGCAGTTCATGACATTTTATGCAGTCTACTTTATAAATAGAGTATGCTCTTGGGGTCAAGTTTCTTTCCATGATGCAGAATTCTACATTGTATCTGCTCTCATGTTCAAACACATTGCTTCTCGTTTGTGTTTGTTTGTTTGCTTATTTTTGCCTCCATCAGTGAGGAATTGCCGGGAACCTGATCAGAAGAATAGTCCTACTGTGAATCTATTGTCTTTAACCACTGCCAGTTGGTCTTGGAAACTCCACTCCAGAATCTCCCTGTCCTCCCCCACCCCCCACCCCCCTCGGGGGCCTGTGTCCCCTGGACTGCTCCTGATGGATCTACTGGACCTCTCCAGTTTGGCGGTCAGGGGCAGGCAGTACCGTAAAAGACCCTAAAGGCCCCTGGAACGCATACACTTCCTCTCTTCGATTTGACCCTGGTTTGGTTCTACATGATTTTACTCCCAGTGCAACTGAACTTATGAGAACATTCTGAACTATGAGAACATTCTGAGCTGTTTTATTGCCTGATACTTTAATGGTTTTTCTTTGCTATATTACACAAGAAACTCAAGCTGTTCCAATCTGTTTCATTTGCAAAAAAAAAAGCATAGATCTTTCCTGGAAACTCTGACAGAGGTAATGAAGATTTTTTTTTTTGAAGGAGGGGGGTTGGGAGTATTCAGTTGACTACTGATACACTGAAAAATGTGAAATGTTGGCAAGCTAAATTAATAGAATAGGTCAAATGCCTGTTAAAAGATATGTCTATGTAATGCATTTTACTAGCCAGAAAAAAATAACATGATTTTAAGTGCACAATTTTTTTTTGCATGTACTAATCGGGCAGGTAATCTTGTGTGGGGGGAAAAAAAAATCTTGGTCCACTTGTCAGGTTGTAAGATGGGGATAAGCGAGTTAAACTGGACAAGCCAAAAACTAGCCACATGGATCAGCGGCCTCATCCGTATGACCTCATGCTAGCCATCACGAAAAGGCACAGGTGAGAAGACTTTGGGAAAACAAGTCTGTGCCATTGGTGTTAGCGATACCCTGCTTTATCCATTGTCCCTCAGTGCCAGCCATTGTCAATGGGTGGACTCAGCTAAGCGGCTAAACACAGCCTCTGTACCACAGTTAACCCTGTTTCTTAGGAACGCACTCTTGAGGGAAGGAAATATCTAACCATCCCAGCTGACGACTGCGCCTGAGGGATGGAGGAACATGCTGTCCGGTTCCAGAGAAGTGGAACGTCAGATAACGAGGCTGTTTCCTTGGAGATTACTTAGAAGTTGAGAATCTATCAGGACCATTCAGATCGCCTGAGGTCTTGGCAACCTCACCCAGTCAGAGATGTCCAGAAGAAAAATAGATTCTTTTGTGTCTGCTTGCTGTTCAATGAAAACTTGTCAAAAATGCTCTGAAGATTCTTGAATATTTTAGGATTACTTTTGGATAGATGATTGTGTAATCTTGTTAGTTTTATTCAGAAGGTGAATATTGTTGGGGACCTGTATTCTGAGCCTGTCGAGTGTCTTACCTGATTAATTATACATCTGCATAAAATTTCCAGGGCAAAATTATAGGTAAATACCATCACAAAATTAGTCATCTGTGATGGAAACTCTTACGCGCATGCAATTGTTAACTAAAAAAGCTTTAAGTTGCCCAAAGCAATGAGCAATGCTTTTTATTTTCTTGTAAAATTGTATATTTACCCTCTGAGGTCTGACATTTGTCATCATAACTCTGGGGATAAAAAAAGGGACATCTGCATTTGAGGACTTCAAAATAATAAAATAATGAAAAAGGAAAAAAAAAAGTTTTACATAGGAGTGGATTGTAAAGGACTTCATAAGGTCACTGTTGTGATTCCACTGTACATAGAGGAACATCATGACAATGTTAAGAATCCATCATCCTTGTACTCTTAGAGTTTGAAGTATTTTTCATGAGAAAATCCATCAATGCCGTCTTACAACAAATCTTCAAGAATAGGAGCTCGACCATTTGTTTAGTTGAATCCCTTATTCAACTGAAGTCACCAGTGACTGGTAGTCAGTGAACTTTTGACCGTTCTGTTCACGTTGTGTAGAACTGACCATAATCCTAACCTGTGATTGGTGTCTGGAACTGTAAGTGTTGAAGTGAAGCGAACCTGTGCGATGCTGTGCTATGTGATCTGTCTGTACGAGTGTTCTAAAGCACGGGCCCCTTCCTCTGGTGTCTCATAAGAAAGTGTGGGCGTAGCTTTTTCTTTTTTCTGTCTTTTTTTTTTAAATTCATCTCCAATGTGCCGAAACTCACAAGGAATACCAATGAGATAGATCATCCGTTAAGTTTCTCTCCCTGGTGGTCTTTTCAATCTTTATGACGGTGATGAGATGTGCTGATCCTGAGCTGTGGAAAAAGGGGGTCGTCACGTGTGAATGACTTAAACCTGGAGTACTTTAGGCCCTGGCAGCTTTTTAATTGCATTGGGTTTGAAGTCACTGTCTTAAAGCCTTACAATGCCAGTGAGAGGCATTGTGTAGAACCACACCACTCACTGAGTCCAGCGCAGAACTGGGCGAGGCTTTCAGGCCTGGCTGAAAATCCTGATGTAAAAACCCCTCTTCTCCGCCAGGCTCCATTCCTCTTTTTTACAATCTTCCTACTCCATCCTTCTCATTGCTGCTCTGTGTGTGTGACCTGTACAGTATATCTGCCTTCCCTCTAGATCAGATGAATAAATGAGTCCATACACCTCTTGGGCAAAAAACGTCTCTTTGTGATTTTTTTTTTCCATAATGTGCCTTTTCTTCATTTTATTAGTTTACAAGAGAGGTTCTGATTTAGCCTGGCGACGCCATCCTATGTTCTCCACCAAAAGCTTTTGGCTCCGTTCATAGTCTGGCCAAGCATAATACA
>JASCQY010000173.1:19734597-19746582 GCA_030264315.1 Sardinella tawilis
ACTCCCGCCGCTCCCACACACACATTCACACCAACACTCTCCATCATGTACACACACACACACTCACACACACACACACACACACACACACACACACACAGTATTCATGTATCACTCACATTTTGACACATAAAACTACCCACACAAGCACAGCTGTGACAAGTTTGTACACCCACACACACACACACACACACACACAATGCATATGTCACAGAAACACATAGACCGACAGTACACACACACACACACACACAAACTCTGCCTTTCTGTCTGTCTCTATGTCTTAAAGTGCCTTGGCATTCACTGTGCCTATGGCAGGCATGTATTAGCATCCCCTGGGTGTTCCTGCCGGTCAGTGTGACCTTCACAATTACAGCCTGGCTGTCAGCCAGCCGTCGCCAATGCACGACACAGCACAAGCACAGCATACCTGCATACTTCCCTCCGCGGTTCCTGGACAAGAAGCAGGCGATCAGTGCAGCCAGGGTGGCCAGAGGTAGAGCACACATTATGCCCACGAACCAGCCTCTGGAGGAGACCCCCGCATCCTGCCGCTCAGCACCTGGGGACAGAGACAGAGGTGGAGATGGAAGGAAAGAAAAGGAGAGGAGAGGAAAAAGATGGAAGATGAAGAAAAGAAAAAATAAGAAGAAGAAGAAAAAAGAGGAAGAATATGAAAAAGAGGGTGAAGAGGAGGAAGAATATGAGGAAGAGGAAGACAAAGAAGAAGATAAAAAGGAGAAGAAGAAGAAGAAGAAGAAGAAGAAGAAGAAGAAGCAGAAGGAGAAGAAGGAAGATGGAGAAGAAGAAGAGGATGAAAAAAAAATGAGAAAGAGAAGGATGAAGAAGAAGGAAATGAAGAGGAAAAAGAAGAAACAAATTAAACATCATTTCAACACAATGTGTTTTATCTCTTCCGCTTGGACCTCCAACTTCAGACCATGATCTCATGGTGGGCGTTGTGATTCAGTAGAGGAGCTGGATATGAGTCAAGGTGTCCATTGACTGGACAATGTTTTGTTAAGCGGCTTTGAGAGAAGCGGTTTTGTGCTGTTAGAACAATGGAGCCACCAGTTCAAGAGGTACTTGCTAGCGGCGTTGTGGCTCTTTGGAGAAAATTGCTTTTGATTGCAGGGCAGCCCAGCTGTGCGCAAAAGGGCATTCTGCTTGGCAAAGCTTTCATGCTCAACGAGAGTGTGAATAGCTCTGTAATAAGGAAGATGGAGAAAGGGTTAAATAAGCACTGATTGGTGGCAGAAAAAAAAAAAACCCACCTGGAATAACCGAGTACTCCACTGGGATTTGAGCCGGGGTATGAACACACACACACACACACACACACACTCACACAAACATATCACTCTCACCTTTCTCGTTGGTGCGGATAACGTCCTCAAAAATAACAGCACTATCAAGGCGGCGGCTGGCCAGGAGGCGCACCGTGTAGACGCTCCCAGGAGCCAGGCCATCAATGAGGTGGGAAGCCTTAGATGCCGTGACCGCCTGGGGGGTCCTCCAGGTGCCCTCACCTGAGAGCAAGGCGGTGCGGATGGGGCGGGGTCAGGGGGTTGAAGTGGATGGGTCGTTTTGCGGTACGGATTGGGGAGGGGTGGGGTGGGTTTTACCAGGAGTGAAGGGGATCGGGGGTGAAATGGGGGAAGGGGGAGGGGAGGTGTGCGTTGGTGGGTGAGTGGAGATGTGAACAAGACGAGAGGAAAGTTCAGCAAGAGAAAATACAGATAAACACCCACACACCAAGCATGGGGAAAATAAACACACACTTAGAGTATAAAACACACCAGAGGAGTGCGGTTTACTATTTTGTAAATGAGGCGTGAAAGTGGCAGAAAGGCTTACGGTGGTTCATATAGGCTATGTAAAGCTCCGAATCCTTGCGCTCCCTTGGAGGAGTCCAGCTGATTTTTGCATACGTGTCGCTCACAAAGTAGCTCACATTCAACAGTGCTGAGGGCCAAGGCCGAGGAGAAGTGAAGAGAAGAGACGAGACAGAAAGAGACATGAAAAGCAGAGGAGGAGAAGAAAGGTTAATTGGATAGAATCGTTATGGCAAAAGAGAACCAATCTTCCCAAGAACCTAAAGAAAAGTATGTAACTGCCTAGACTGTACTGTGCTCTTGAGAATGACCCCGTCTATCAATATGGCTTTAAACATCTGCCATATACCACCACCACTAACATACACTAGGGACTGAAATGATGGCACGCAGTATACTGTACTTCCTCTCACCCTGGCCTACAAAACAGGGCACAGTACAATGTACAGGTCATAGTGGGCAATTAGAATGACAGTGATGGACTGTGGCGTAACACGCACGCTAACAAGCGAGGGAAGATGAGGCTGTTTTTCTGCAGAGGAACTCATCAGCCAAGAAAAAAAGTAGCTCATCATTGAATGTGATCAATACTGACAATCATAATGGACTGACTGACATCAGGAATGCTCGAACCCCCCCAGCCCCCAAGGCGTAGGAAATATGGAACTATATTACTGCACTTCATCTTGCCACAACACGCTTTTAAAAACACTGAATATCCTGTTACCCAGCCTACACTCAATACATTGGCAAGCTATTGATTTCAGTGGGACTTGAGCTGCGGAAAGAGTAGAGAAAGACGTCTTAAGAGCCTCACGCATACATTCAGAGGTCACTAAGGATATAAAGCAGGAGGGAATGTATATTAACTGAGAAAATTACAGAGCTGGAATGGCAGGCGGAATGGCATGTGTGGATAGAGAGAGAGAGTGAGTGAGAAAGAGAGAAGGAGAGAGAGAGAGAGAGAGAGAGAGAGAGAGAGAGAGAGAGAGAGAGAGAGAAGAGCTGAGTGATATCTAACCACCTTACTTCCCTCTTCTTTCCTCTATCTTACTCTTTTTCTTATGTTATATCAGTGGCTTTGTGGAGAGAGAGAGAGAGAGAGAGAGAGAGAGAGAGAGAGAGAGAGAGAGAGAGAGAGAAGAGCTGAGTGCTGAAGCTATATACACTTCTTACTACCCTCTTTTTTCCTCTATCTTACTCTTTTTCCTCATGTTATCATGTTATACCTGTAGCTTTGGCAACATTGAAAGCGAGAGAGAGAGAGAGAGAGAGAGAGAGAGAGAGAGAGAGAGAGAGAGAGAGGCTCAGAGGCTCCTCAGGCTCTCAATAGCGATGTCGACAAAGAGGAGAAAATGTATTCCTAATCATGCATGCTGACAAGAGGAAGAAGAAAGGGAGGATGTCAGGAATGCAAGGACGTGCGTCGACCAAGGCAAGGTCAGGGGAAGGATGGATGTGTGGCCCTTTGGTGTGTCCATTTGCATTTGAGGAAAAAAGAAAGGATGGCATCTTTGCGACTCCAGTGAGGCTCTTTGTACACATGGAGCTTTCCAAGTGAGTAGAGAAAGATCCTAAAGGGATTGCCTCAATATCTTGCTAAGACAGTTAAACACATTCTCTCTCTCTCTCTCTCTCTCTCTCTCTCTCCCTCTCACACACACACACATACACACACACACCAGTCTCTCTAAAAGGCCTAATCTTGATGTTGTATTTTAGATTTTAGAGGGTTTATTATTACATTCTCAATTCTTGAAATACACAAAGGTTTTAGAAAGTTCATTTTACTAATTTAATTTTACTTCATTGCTTTACTGTGCTAAAATGAGAGCGTGTTTATTTAAGAAGGGGTTGGAAAATGAAAACCACAAGAAGTCAGTTCAAATCCAAAATTCTACTTTCCCAGCACAATTACTACTCGGTTATGCATTCTACTGGCCTACATGCCTGGCCCAGTGCGAGTTGCATAGCTACAGTACCTGCTCTGCACTGGCTACAGCAGAGAGGCCAGACAGGGCAGAGCGTCTGGACAAAGCTCCGGCATGCCTTGGAGCAGAACGAACAGCATGGCCAGAGACAAAATGGCCTCAGCTAGTCTGCTAGTTTATATCATGCACAGGTACGGAAACACTACACAGGCTCATGGGAGGAGAAGAAAAAAAAAAAACAAAAAACACCTGCACTCTCAAAAGCTCAATAAATCAATATTTTAATCAATATTTTATTTGCTGCTGCTGTCCAAAACATGCACTTTGAGTCAGTCGTTGATCTGTGAGCTTTAAGACCCCCTCAGGAGGCTATAAGGCAGGGAGAGGGATGCTGGGTAGAGTAGGCTGAATGACGCAGAGGGAGATTTAGTCCACACTTCTCATCTAGATAAGGTCACAGGGTCACAGGTAAGGCACTTCTTGCCTCTTGGTTCTGGCCCATCATTTATAATCCCTTGACTAATATTGCTGACAACTGAATAGAGAGGGCATGTCGCATGGGAGAATAAACCATGGAAGACTTATCTGCATATCTGCAGAAATGTATTAGCTTTAATGCAACTTGTCTCCCAATAAAAGTGTCATCTTAGCAAAGCCCTAAGTCTGAGTCTACATGCTCTTGTTAAAAGAAAATTTCTGGGGAAGAAAACCGTTATGAAGTGAGGACTAATTTACTGGCCATCACCATTTGAAGCACACGGACATCTACAACCTCTGTTTAACCTTATTTAAAACACTACTTTACAGTCTGTGCCACCATGACAGTTGGGAGGTTGTCACCTTGGTACATTTAAGCAAAACACTCAGACGGGTAACTCATATTTGCGGGTAATAATGTGACAGCAAAACTGGAGACAGCCTTGTGTGAATGTGGTCTGTGAAATCTTGCACACTGCGTCCCATTTGTCGAGTTGAGTAAATGCCAAAAAGCAACAAACTAAATGAAACCCCTTCTAATATATGTATATTTTTTTTTCCGAGACTGAGAAAGGACGGTTTTGTTGCTCCAGATGGTGGCCATGTGGAAATTGTCTAGCACTTTTGACAAGAGACAGACAGGATGTCTTAGGGCAGACGACTGGGACTAGTGCCTTGTGTAGATGGACAGGAGTAGGAGGTATAGCTCAAAGAAAAGGCTACAATTATCGAGCCAAAACATGCCCATTTCAGAAGCACATCATTTCTGAAGCATTTGGACAAGGCCAAAGCAGGCAAAGGCAGATGTACTGTATGCACACTAAGGAGCACAGCATAAAAATATGCAGCTCAGTCTCCCTGTAGAGGTCCTGCACAGTGTCTTGACAATTTATGTTAAATGATCAACGGCCAGGTAATCAATGCGTGCCGCTGCCATTATCTGCAAGACTTGGAGAAAAAAAAATGTGGAGGCAAAACTGAATGCAACCATGAAACTTACCAAAGAGAAAAGAAATCAGGTTCAGTTCAGCAATCAGGAAATAGATGCAAGCTGACTGACTACAGTAAGTGACGATAAACTGCAATAATAGATGGTCCGTATTCTACACCCACTCAAAAATACTATTTATTTGTGTGGCCATATGAGGTAAAAAAAAGTCAATGCTGTTGCAGCTACACAAAGGGAGGTGGGTGAAGAGAACAAAAGATGGCAAGATACAAAAGACGGCAAGATATAAAAAGTTGTTTACATTCGTTTTTCTTTTAGCTGCTTCTGGATATATCTCCAATGCACACATCAAACACTAAATCGACCGCAGATAGATTTTCAAGTCAAATAACAGATTGTCTAACTCCTCTCAAACTTTCACTGAAAAGCTGAACTTCCATGACCTAAAATGAGAGGTTGTCTTAATGTAGAACTGACAAAACACTTTTTTGGAAACCCTGTTTTCCATGGACCTTCCATGGGTGCATTACTGTAGAAAGGAAAGTGCAACCGACATGCCCCTGTGCATTATGGAATAGTACACATTTGTAGCCTGATGCATCAGCCACAATTACATCATTTCACTTTGTGCACAGCGTCTGATCCCCAGCCATAGGCATTCGTTCGCTCCACAGTGGGCAGGCAGATACTTTCTGCTTAAAACCAATCGCTACTGTTTGGCCATGACAAATGATACACACTGGAATGCATCGTTTGCATTCAACTTTATTGCTGACTGGACAGTCAGTTTTGAGATGGAGCGAACGCAGGCTTATTGCTTGCTCTCTGACTGTAGTGGTGGAGCAATGACAAATTGAGTGGAAGCACTAGGTGGTACTAGCCTAGCTACACGGTTTGTGCATTGGATTTAAAGGTACACTATGCAATGTTTTTAGGTTAATATATCAACGTCGTGGTCACTTTGATGGTTAGCTAATTCTGGGGCGAATGGAGGCTATTTTGCCGCGATCAACCCCTTCCTACCGGCCATACCGCATATGCAATGTGAAATGAAATGACTCGCCCTGCGCCCATAGGGCAAAGCGAAACTAAAATGAAAATGAAGCTGAAATCGTGTTTATTACAGTATATTTTAAATAGATCGCCGCCTGTAGGGGGGAGGCTTGCATAGTGTGCCTTTAAACTTGTGCCATGACATAAAATCTACAAAAGAACTATCCTTTCAGTGGCCTATACGTCTGACCTCATCATACATTAGAGCGCATAAATCTTCCAATGCCTAAAACAAAAAAAAAAACTTATGTTTGTAATTGCAATTATGTCATTTGTAATTTATTGTTGATGGGCCAGAAAAACACCAAAACTTTGATACACGGTGCTGCTCTACGCCAACTACTCTACTGCTAGCAGAAGTGCTACTCAGAAGCCATGGGAAAGACAGAAATACTACTTCTGTAGTCTCTGTTACTACTGGTTTGTATGGCAGTAGCTCGTATAATTAGCACTTTTCATTCATACTGTTGTTCAGGAACTTGGGATGACAATTGTTTTATTTGCGTCTACAGGGGGGGGGTAGAAATAGCACGCCACGTACTCGTCTCTGTGGGGATGCCAGCTGTTAGTGGTGTGATGCCTTCGCAGGAAAGGGGAAAGGAGAGTCAGAGAGACGAGCCTTTATGCCATGAAGGGGGGGGGGTGAATCACATGCACACTGATGGAAGTCACTCATCTCCAAAACAACAACAGAACAAAAACTCTTCACACTCAACCACATCTCCAGTGTTTCAGCACTGAAGTTCAGATTATTCATTAACTGGCTGGCTCAAGCCAACCCCATATTTTATTTTTTTGAATGGGATTAAATATGTTTGTGAGTGAGTTATTCAAAGCCAATCTGATTTGAATGATGCCATTCAGAAAACACACACTCTACAACTTTCTCAAGGTCTTCACTTTGGGTGTTTTTTTTCTTTTCTCTCTCTCTGAGTGGGCATGAAGCACACAGGCTCCTGAAAACACTATTCAATTCCACACGGACTCCCAATCCAAAGAGTGGCACACTGGGCTCCCTGCTTGGGCGAGAGGCTGGATTAAGATTAATGGGCCTGGAGGCCAGTGTCTATTAGGCTCACTTGAGCGAAGAAGAGATACAAACAAAGTGTGCATCTCTGCCCGCGGGGTGGACTCTTCGAAACAACACAACTTTAAAACAATGATTTATCAGCCTAAATATGGACATATGGCTCTTATTTGCTTCTCATCTAACCTCAGTTACTTTCAATTTTCCTTTGTTTCTTTGATACTCAGGTTACTTTTACACTTGACTCCGTATGTTCAAGTATTCCCTTGAGGTTATCGCTCATCTCTCCTTTCAATTAACAGTGTGCGGTATTCCACAACACATGTGGCTGGGTTTAAAATTAGCCTAGCCATGTTTTAGCAACAGCATCTTTCAACAACACTGCAGGATATTGCACAACACATGTTTTATGCTAAAAAAAAAAAATCACATGTATGACCCCAATGTCTATCTCCTGCTGTAGAGCAGCCTGAGGCTTACCTAAAATGGAGAACACCTAGGCAGGAGCCTTTAGGAGTTTCACGAGAACAGATTAGAGTTGTAACTAATATGGAAAAGTAATTAATCTGACGGCATTAAATTACGCCATTAATTATAGCACTAAATACAAAGCAAATAGAAATGTTTTGATATGAGTTAGCACTCTACAGCGCAATAACTTGCTATTACAATGCTGAAGACACCTGGGTAGGAATTTGGCTAAGGGGCAAACACAGTTAATGAAGACAAATTGAAATGTGTAGACCAACACGCATTTAAGTAGGGGCAATAAGTCAAACATGGAAGTACAATGACGCTCTTGTCAAGTTGAGAGCCTTCCGGCTTTGTATTAAAAGCAGCACATTTTGTCACCATCCCCTGCCAAACTTTCAACAACTTATGTCCAGATGTGCTCTCTACTAACAAAATCCAGCCAGGCTATTATTAGAGCAGTACTGACACCACTTACATCAGGATAATCTCTCTCTCTCTTTCTCTGTCTCACTCTCTCTTTCTCTCTTTCTCTCTCTCTCTCTCTCTCTCTCTCTTCTGCCCCCCTCCCCTTCCCCCTTCCAAACAAACAGACACAACATAGGCCTACAGACGCCACAGTCTTCTCATACATACTTTTCACAGTAGAGTCCATGGAGGTTGCTGAAGCAGTATCTTCGCAGGGAAAGAGGTAGACATGTGTTAACATTCACAACATGGCATGGTTACTGGGAGAATATTTGTGTGTTTGAGAAAAATCATGGGCTGTATCCCTTCTTTGGCAGGACAGAACCAGCAAATCTACAGTCCAGTATATGTACAAACTTCCATTTTCCACACGTTCAAGATGTCGCAATGGTCTACTGTACATCACATTGCCGTGTGTAAGTGAAGCCATGAAGCTGGACTTTGTAATGAAAAGAACTGAGTAATCCAGTTTGACAGAGTGAATGTCATCCTTTGCATGTTTGGCCATTAAGATGCACTTATCAGCAGGCATATACTGTAGGTGCACTTCGAGATGCAATCGCTAGGAACGACAGAATCAGTCGACCTGCTAAGGCAAAAGAAGAGAGAAAAGAGATTGCACTCCTCAATTATGCACTTAGCTCCTGTCGCCAGCTGAAGTGAATCTGTTCCCATTTCACAATCAAGGAACTATATTTGATGAGAACAAAGCACCTATGATTCTTTGTTCAACACCAGTCATGCACACAGACAGAGAATTGGACTTGATTATTCCTTTCTATAGCATTAATAAAAGATCACTCAGTTTTCTTCAATATCATTAGTAGGACATACAGACTTAGTAGTTTATAAATAGAGACCAAATGCATTCTTAATGTGTATGGCAATTATTCATGACGAGTAAATTCTATATTAGTTCTCATATTCATTATGACTATTATTTCTAATTCATTGCAGGTTAGTTATACTAATGATCTAAGATTTGTCTGCAGATTCTACAGCTACGAGGGGAAGATATTACACTACACTACACTATTTCAAGCCAGCTACACACCAACACACATGCATACATACTGATCTCTATGGGGGTCACAGCAGGCGTTGCTGTAAACTCCTCGGGGGCCGGGTTCATGTGAGCTGGATAAACAAGTTTGAGCACATATCACATGCCAGATCCTGTCAAATTTCCACTATATTAGGAAAAACTAATTCTGCTGTGGGATGGATTACCGCCAACAGATCTCTGTGCAGCCTACAGTGATTTGAAATATAAATAAGGTGCATGACAACTACATTTACACATGATATGATATTCTGACTCAGTCTCCCGTGATCTTCGTCCAAGAAGGACTACAAACAGCTTCCATACGAATAGGCCTACTGTGTGCTTTGAAACTGATCTGGTTTGACTGCTGACTGCAATTTAAACACTCGCCTCTTGTGCATCAAGAGCTGCTAGTGCAGGTGGAGGCCCATACAGTATATTTCTGGCTCCATGCACTTTAAAAAAAAAAAAAAATCAGCAAATTTCTTCACATGATCATGTAGTTTGTTTGGTTTTGGATCATTGAAAATAAGCATAGTGAGTGAGTCAGATACTAAAGATAGCTTAGACAGGCCGAGAGCAATCCTAGCTAATCAATAAGTGGGTTTTCATTTAACTTATTCACATTTCATATTCACATTTAACAAAAATGTGGCTCAAGAATAGGTTCTTCTGCATATAAAAAATGAACTAATGAAAAATGAAATAATCAAGTGATGTATTCCGACCAGCAGTGAGATCAACATCAATGGACAGAAACAGGGTAAACAGAAACACAATTTCTTATTCGCATAACTTACATGCGCATCGACTAGCTGTATGTAACCCAGCTAATGTGGCCCTTCAGAGACATGGAATGGATGGGTGTAACTTTTTTTAATACTGTAAACCCCATAGTTGCATACTGTGTTACAATCCAGTGGATAAAATCTGATATTCTTCCACAATCCATGTATTTCCATTGCATCCAAAGTAAGATCTTGTGTACTGTAATGACCCCTATAGAGCCTGCTGTTTGTTTTCTGCTTGTATTCTCCTCCATGCCGCGGTGAGCTTGTGGATGGGGCTAGTTACTACAGGGCTGACGTGCTACACCGGCATGCAGCTGTACTCTGAGTCTTCTTTGTGTCTGCGAGAAATGGCTTGCTTCTTTTTGCTTCACTACAATACACTGAAACTATTGATAACTGACATATAGCTCTCAAACCTCTTTTTTTCTTTTTCACTGCAAGCCTCAACTCCATCTAGGACTTTGCAAAGAAAGACATTGCAAAAACCCATTTTTTGGACTGACACTGACAGAGACCCAGTCTCCCAACACCCAGCCCCACCCCTACCTGACACCCGCCCACATAACATGTGCTCTCGTCTCCGGCAGGTTCTACAGTGGCTGCACTTACTGGCTTCGGTGGCAGTGCTGCCCTCCTCGCTGATGGTGGGGCCACAGCCCACCTGCGTGCAAGCGCTCAGGTAGAACTTGTAGGCACTGAAGCGCTCCAGGCCATCCAGGACCCAGTGTGTGGTGTCGGGGCGGCTGATGTTCACCGAGCTCAGGGGTCCCAGGTGCTGGGTGTCATTCACTGGTCAAACAGACAGACAGACAGACAGAGACAACAGCCAGCATGTCAGACAGATAGACGGGCGGCGGCTATGCCTCATTTGCAGTAGTGCATGATATCCTGAACATAATTTGTCAATTTAAAATTATGTCTGGATGATGGTCTCTCTCCAGTGATGAAAAAGAAAAAAAGATACCATTTTTTTTTTACCTTTTTTTTTTTTTTTTAATTATTACTCGCAGCGTTGTGATTTCCCAACAGGTAGTGTGCAGGTCTATACATAGACAAAGGGGGCTTATACACCTGATGAAGATCACATTTGATCAAAACGTTGGAGTAATAATAATAAAAAAAAATCGGTCTGCAGATATATCTTTTTCATACATTCATTTTAGTCCAGCACACGTGGCAATTGTTTGGAGATGTGCATGCATTGGAGATGTGCATTTTTACCACTATCAAGGTATGACTATGCTGCTCCCATGAACCCAATGAAATGATTCACCCCACAGTATTAGTCAATTATGTTTTGACCTACAGTACGTAGGCTATATGGATTACTCTGTGCCATACACCTCAATCAGAATCCCTAAAATGAAGAGTCAATCATTGATACTCTTTATAATAATTTCTGCATACCCAGTCTTGAATGCTTATGTATATTTCTTTAAATTATTTAGTAGCACTACATTCACTAATATGTAGTTCTTTTGCAAATTGAATGTTTTTAAACATTCAGACAACTGACATGGCCTGACAGTGGCCTCACAAATGAATGACCAGCCCAATAGATCATGTATTAAACAGCACCACCCAGTGGTATAATTTTAACATTACATCTTGTACAAATTGCACTGGGCTCTGTGTAATTTTATCAAATATATCAACAGTATCAGATATATTTTTCTGTTCATGTTAAATGTATATAAGGCGAGAATGACAGTTAGGTAATACCCCTTGGCTTTGATGGAATTCCATCATCAGTGTGTCATTCTTACATGTCTGATTACAACAACAAGAGTCTCATGCTGACAGACTGACTGACAATCCCTGTTAGCTTGAATGTCTTCTTTGCCAAAGTGAAGTAAAGCAAACATGCACTCTGTGTGTGTGTGTGTGTGTGTGTGTGTGTGTGTGTGTGTGTGTGTGTGTGTGTGTGTGTGTGTGTGT
>JASCQY010000173.1:19780510-19798010 GCA_030264315.1 Sardinella tawilis
GGGGCCGGTCAGGGGGGGGACCGGGGCCGTAGTCGGCCCGCGGGCCGTAGTTTGGCGACCCCTGCTTTAGGCCAAGCCGTGCCAAGTCAGGCAAGAGGCGGCGTAACTGCGAAGGATGGGCTGTAGGCTACCTGTGAGCCTGTGTGTAGATTGCAGTAGGTTACCTGGAGATAAGCTATTTGTAATATCGACTGCTTTTGATTCCTGCCTTTTGATTGAGATTTGGTTGAGAGCCTGCAGATTCAATAGCTATGCTGAAGAAAAATGGTCTTTCACGGCCTTTTAGGTAGAGGATATGCACAGATAGGCCTACTTGAATGTCAAGAGGCAATTCGATTACTTACCTATGTTACTTTAATTTAAAATATCTGGTTTACTCCTTCAAATGTATCGAGGAGATACATGCATTTTTGCTGACAGTTATGCCACTGTAACTGTCACATTAGTATTCTTTCTTTATTCCTTTCTTTCTATAAAAATGTGGGGTCCAGGTGCGTTTGTTCTTGGCACAAAAATGGCCAAGATGGTGAAATCCAGGTTCTGCGGCATTATTATCAAATATTTACGAAAACGGCCTTAAGACTGTGAATAATGGCACAAAAGGAAGCTTTTATCCTGGTTCATTGGTGAAGTTGTTTCGTGGTGAAAAAATCACTCTCAGGTGGTGGCGCCGTTGTTCAATTAGTGTCCCCACATCCTATTTACCCCCCACCCCCACCCTCGTCACCAGCATTTGGCTACTGCCCATTTGCAGGACAGAGCTGACTTGACACCCAGAATGTAAATCTTGGAGCAAACAGCGTCTCTTTCTCCTTTTGGCAATGAATCTGGCGACGTGAAGCCTTTGGGACAGGAGAGGGGTTGTCCTCGCAGGTCGAAAACATTGCCGGTGTTATTCGAGAGCTAATTGCGTGGGTGCTGTGGGGAATACAAGGGGACAAACTAGAGGAGGGCTCGCCTTCTCACCAAAGCCCCTCAAAACAGTCGGGAGCTCCAGTGGGGAGCCAGTTGTATTTGACATCGTCTTCGTGCACTTGTATCAGCGGGCGTGCGACTCCCCTATGCCCTGGAATGGCTCTATGGAGGGACCACTGACTGCGATGTTATTTATGAACCGAACTTAGATTCTATTCTTTATGGATTGACCAGTATTTCACAAAGAAAAGAAGAACCGTCGTTCGGGTAAAGTAAAAAGCTATCTTTTAATGTTTAATGCTACGCAGCCTTTTTAGGTGACGTTGGTTACGCGCCACGTGAATGTCTTCTCCAAAATTTGAGCAACTGTGTCATGTGAATTGCCTATTATTTTCCCATATCATGTATTTTTTAGATAAAATGCATACTGATTGCCATAGTTTCTATAGGTAGGAAAACAGTAGTGCACCTTGCGTTTGTAACCCTTCCGTTCCGTTGCGCTTTTACCGAATCCTTTATCTGAATGGATAGCCTACACAAACTTCCATGTGGCTGAATTACCTGTGTGGACAAACAAAGGCTCTGCCACTTGTAAAGCTGGGTGTTACTGACGTGTGGCACTGTGACTGTGGCTCGTGACAGTGCCGTGTGTGAGGCTTTGTGTGATAGAACCCGAGGCTGCGGTGACTGCTCCCGCTGTGATTTGTTTTGGCATCGTGGAGCTGGTATCGATGGCTACAGCGCTCAAGGTTTTTGTGCGTTAGTGCTGCAGAGAGGTCCAGAGTCCAGGTACCATTTGCATTATTGTGTCCTAGAGTCTAAGAGGAAACGGACAGGCTGATATTGCCTTGCATTTAAGCCTAAACCGGGATGTTCAAATCACTATTGATAAGATGGTCTTTCTACCAGGTGGAATACTTCTAGGAATACTCTCCTCACATTTCCGCAGCGGAATTTGAAATTTGGATTGTATAATGTTTGACTGTTCTTCATAACGACAACAGTGAGTGTTATCATCCCTGTCAAACTGATATAGCACCTGTTCCTTTGCCTGATCTAGCCATTTAAATGAAATGCCAGCATATCCATAACAACGTTGATAGATCTGACTTGACTGTAATTGCAGTTATTCTATCGGTGACTCTCTTGACAAATCATTTTATCATTTTGACATATTTATTTCCAACAGCAAAAGGTTACTGCTACCTTTGTTATGTTTTGCCACAGGTACCAGAACATATATCAATGGGAACCAAGGAGCACAATTTACTCACATTTCTCACTGATTGCTTCTTTAAATTTTTAATGAGATCATTACTATTCATTTAAATGATTCAGCAGCAGAATGCATGATGCAGACATTGGGTATCTCTGAGCATCTCATCATCACACCGCTATGATATGTCCTGACGTGCTGTAATTAATAATTAATGCCCTTGCAACCCAGGTTTGTGAGGAAACAGCCTGCCTTTGCCATCTCCCGCATGTCTGTACTGTAGGCTATGGTTTTAATGGTATCTAGCACCTCATGTTCATGATAAAGCGCTATGTCCCGTGGAGAGTGGACAAAACTCATAAATCACTACCCACTGTCTTAAGTGCAGTGGCCATTGTATGTTTTGTGTGTTGGAGAAACATTGGTGTGTTACTCCATTGTTCAAGGCCCAACATGCAGAGAGAAATGCACTTGTATGTTTTCTCCATAGTTCTGAATGCTTGCACTGGCTATTACAGTGGGGCAGTAACATATTGTGTTATTGTTGGGTCTTGCTGAGTCTTGTCAGGGCCTCTAGTTGACAGTTGCTACAAATTATTTATAACGTATGAATAATATGTGATTACTGAAAAGAGAATTTTGTATGCTACACTCTTGTTCATTCATTCATACTAACTTCATGTATTCTTTTTAATTGTATATTTGTCACCATGTTGAGAGGTTGAGAAAAGGAGTACTGTACCAAATTATGCTCTGTACTGAAGATCATAGGAGGTTTCAGGGTGCCTTTGTCATGAGCAATTTTCCCAGGGAGAAATCTGTGAGAATGAGGATGATGCGCTGCCCAGCTTTCTGCAGTTTGATGCCCAGTGGCACAGCGGTCCCCAGCAGCATCTCCAGACTTCCACCCTAATGAGTTCCTTTGCTTCGGTGTTTGATGAGGGAAAAGCATATTGTGTTGGCAACCAGATTCCTGTTGATATGGGTCTTAGCCAAGTAACCGGTTTAAGTTGATAATTAATGAACTCATTTGTCTTGCCTCACAGTAACGATGGAGATAATACCATTGCCACTGTGTCAAGTAGAAGCAGCATGGGTGGAGGAGTGTCAGTATAAGCACCATACCAGCATGTGCTGCTCACTTTTGAAGTGTTGAGTATCTGGCTTTGGTTTGGCATTTGGGACTTAATAGATTAATAGCGTGTTTTGTATTCATAGTCAACTCTATGCAACTCATTGAATTACACCGTCTTTAAGATACATCTAACGGGCACGTTGTTTTGATGTGTGGCATTTCATTATGACACTGCTTGGTGCTTTAAACACAATGACTCCCAGATCTTTCTGTTTGTGATGGCAGACTTTTAATGAGCTAAAGCACAAGCACTTAAAGCTTTTGCTTATCTGAGGTCAGAGAGGAGAAGACGAGCAAACCCCGGGGTACAATCACAGCACGTTATTATTACGGGATTAATTAGCATTTGCGTCGCTGGCAAAAAAAGAAAGTGTTTGTAGTCCAGTGATTGGGCCTGTTTATTTTTTTCATTATTTTGTGCTCTTATTCATATAATTTTTTTGCTGGCTGAGGCAAACACCCTCCCTAACACCCCTTTGTGTGTCCCTCCCTGGCTGCCATTTCCATTTGCTGTTTTGATGATCTGGCCCAGTCCCTGTGGAAGCGCCTGCATCTGAGGAGGGCTGCTGATGTGCTGTTATTAATGGACTGGTGTCAGTGCAACGCCCGGGTCCTCGCCCATCACCACCTGGGATTTATCTGTGTCTGCCGTTTGGGTTATTATTCATAGCCTCTCACTGTCCTCCACTAGGTTTCGGGGGGGTTTGTTTTTGCCTTTTCACCATATTCATTTGTGTTCATGTGAATGTTTGGGTGCTTTTAGTTCTTTGGATGGGTGATAAATATTGTATAAGAATTCTTTCTTTCTTTCTTTCTTTCTTTCTTTCTTTCTTTCTTTCTTTCTTTCTTTCTTTCTTTCTTTCTTTCTTTCTTTCATCATGGCGAATAGTTACAGAGATTGTGAGTGGTTGCTTCCAGACGAATGTGTAATGTCTAAATGTTGCAGCAAATCCAATCACAGCATCTCCCCCAAGGAGACTGCATTTGACAATACAGTAATTGAGGGCATCATTCAATCTGACCAGCAATACAAATGCTTTCCTCTCATCTGTAATCATAAATCACCTCTTAAAGCTTTTGTAATTTATGTGTATTTTAATATATAAATGCTTTCCACAGGAAATTGTAATTCATGCATGCAAATACATTCATTCTGGCATAATTGATGGCCAAAGGTATCAAGAATATTTGTTTTTTGCTGAATATGTCTCCGATCTTTGACACTTTATTGCGTCGGATTTAGTGCCATTTTGTACTTCATTTGGATGGTCGTTGAAATAATGGGTTAGTGTTTTCATCCCGCTGAATTGTCAACAATGGAATTCATTTTCCCTCACTCCCAAGGGGTCTGGCCTTTTAACTTCGCCTCGCTTGACAGTATAGAGAGGAGAAAGTGCATTTTAGATACTGTTAAGATGTTCCTTTTTGGACATTTTGATAAAAGGGTTACACTGCCACTGCAATACTGCCATATTGCTCTGATACGCTTTGTCTGGAGGGGGAAGAAAGCTAGATACTTTACAAGAGGAGGCATGACATGGTGTGTTCTTCCTCATGAAAATCCATAGCATGGAAATCCAATTTGGGAGACTTACAGTCAAAAACTGGCCCCATAAAACTTGAAAGACCAGAGGAAAATCCTCCTCCAGACCCTGCATGCTTACAGTTTTAGCGGCTGACAAATAATTACACCCTAAGGAATGTCCTAAAGCTTAAACTTGGGCCAGGCCCGGCTTACAATACTTTGCAATTAAATGCTTGTGTGTGTGTTTGTGTGTGTGTGTGTGTGTGTATGTGTGTGATTTGTATAAATGCAAGCTTTTCAAACTCAATGCTTTTGATAGCCGAGGGAAGTAATACTTGAGGAACGTGTGACGTAGCCCTCTTTTTACATCCTGATCAATCTTTACAAATGGAGACCTTAAAAACACTGTGCTCCCATCTGAAATTGTCAATGTGATGTGGATGGATTATAGGGTTGGAGGAGCTCAGTCAACTTGTTCATGTTGTAAACTTCTTTGAATGATATTTGAGTGTGTGTGATGTAGTGGAAGATAGCAAGGAATGTCGATGTGACCTGAAGAGAACACGGTTTGCGATGTTTCTATGGTTTCAGTTCTTATGGAAGTTTGCCCATCATCTGTTGTGAACACCCACCCCCTCCTGGAGGTTGTGGGCTGTACAGTAGTGGTGCATACCCTCTAAGTTTATTGTGCATGTGGGGAGGGTTTGCTGTCAGGGAAAGTAATTGATTGAATTCCATCCAAATCCGGCGAATCTAACTTCGGGGCTTGAGGGGCCAATGTAGTCACGTTGAGAAATGGACCCGTCGAACCGGCGCAGGCCTAATGGTGTGGCTTCTGCCGGGGCCCATATGCGATGGGCAAGCCTTTCTGCTCTGACAGTCATCCACCTGTACCCCCCTCCGATGATTAAATAACTCAATTTCTGCAGTTTTCCCCCATGACCCCCCCCCCCCCCTTTCACACACACACACACACACACACACACACACACACACACACTCAATGCTCTTCAAGATATCAAAATGTGTCATCACCAGTTTATGCTAATGCTATATTTTTATATAGCTGCTCAGATACACAAGCTGATGCTGTGGCTTTGTCACCTGACAGTGGGTCAGCAGAAGCCTGTAGGGCACAGTAGGTCTACTAACCATTTGCACGACAAGTTTATGGCTAATGTATACAAAGTGAAGCCATGTCCCCTCTTTTAACCTGCATGTAAGCATGAATGCTCTAAATATTTCATGTATGATGTATAGTATGTTAACAGATATATATTACATATCTATGACAGTGGTGTGACCCTTAACAGATGGCTCATCAAGCAAAGACTCAGGAGTAATTCAAATGGAGCTTTTGTGCATTGTGCAAATCCCTAGTTAGTGAGAGTGAAGGTAAATTGCCCAGGAAGCAACCTAGGTGAGTGTGCCGTCTGTAGCCCTCCCCCTCGACACACACACACACACACACACACACACGTATAGTGCGTGATATATTATTTCTTGTTACTCGGCTCACTGCGAGATGCTCTGTGCAGCCGAATGGATACTTCTGTTTATTATAGGCATAAATCAGAATGTTTGCAGACGATAAAGTTTCTATTCCAGCCACACTGTGCCCATTTTGACTTTCAAAGTGTTTTAATGAACTTAACATAATTAAAAGCATTATTAATATTACCATTATTATCATTAGTAGTAGTAATAGTAGTAGTGGTAGTAGTAGTTGTTTCCCCTTCAGAGGCTGTCATTGGTGTCACATTAAATGGAGTTATCCGGAGTGAATCAAACCAAAGCCCTGTTGTCTGAGGCTGCCGAGTGCTGTCAATAGGTATCAGAACGACAGCAGTGGGTAATGTGGACTGAATTCGCGAACTAGCCACTACCGTTAACTGATTAGGGCATATCTTTTTCGATATGGTTTCGTTTTCATATGCCCTAATCAGTGAGCGGTAGGTGCCAGTTCGCGAATTCTGTCCACGTTGTACCTACTGCTGTCGTTCTAATACTTATCGACAGCACTCGGCAGCCTCAGACAACAGGGCTTCGGTTTGATTCACTCCGGATTACTCCTTTAATTACATAATATATACTGTTTCTCAAACATCCCTGACAGGCCTGCCAAGGTGGAACTGACAGCCTAAATGAGCATCACAAAGACAGGAAGTTGAAAGTGCAGTCTTTCTATTACGTATTACTTTAGCCCAGGGATTCCATGATTGTTTTAGCTCACATTTTTCTTTACTGATTGCTATTCATTCATGAGAAGATAAAACTGGCAGCTTCCTTTCCCACAACAGGAACACCCAGTTGCTACCTTGGCATAAGACAAGCCTAGATGTACTTGTTGAAATGACTACAAAGGCATGGCCATTTTTTATGGAAAACAAGATTTTTCAAGGGACATCTTCCCAAGCAGAACGATTGTTTCAAATCCAATGTCATCATGATGTGTTTTGTTTTCTCCAGAATGTAGCCTACTTTTATTCAAAAATGTCATGTTATTCCCCATACAATCATTTAACACGTGTTTGCTGTCTGTTATCATATGCTGTAATGCAGGCTGTGAGAACATAAGTGAATACCAATATCCATTTTTTCATGAGTTCAAAGTTGAACAATAGATTATTTTCCTTTTGTGTACAATAGATGTTTATATCTATGTTGTATGATAGATGTATGCATCTATGTTTACGTCTGTTGTATTACAATAGACTACAGGTCCACTGAAAGAGTTGGTAGTCCTTTTCATTACTGAGATTTACGTTAATGCTTTGTACGCCCATCTTGTTTTTGATGGTGGTCTCAGTCCTCTTCTGATTGGAGGATATGGTGCAGTAGCATGCATTTGGCGAGATTCTGGTGTTACATAATTTTGGGGTTGTGTTGTCCTGCCTTTTACTCTAAAATGTGACCAAAGGCATCAAAATTGCATTTCATAACATTTATTCATGATTAAGTCACAAATGACCAGTTTTCTGAGGTTTGACAGAAGGAGAATCCTCAAACATGATAATGCTCCAAACCACTTTTCCAAATCCACTGTGAGAGTTTCTGAAAAAGAAAAATAAGTGAAAGTCTTCCAAAATATGAGCATATGTCCTGATAAAATAGCAGTGTGAAAATTGAGTGAAAGATGTGCTCACTTTTGTTGCATTGATTTGAAAGAGGATGTGTATGTTTGTATAGCAAAACAAAACAGCTGGTTTTTGTTTTGCAGAAGAACAAATGTCAATAACAATTTAGTTACAGATGTGTAGCATCATACTGGAGCAACAATTTTAATCTAAGGCTATACAGTTAAGAATCATTTGATATTTATACAATCTTACTGTATAAGGGGCTATGCTCATGTCACTTATGCATGCAATTATTGACATTTTCCTTTAATTTTAACCCCTTTATTATCTGCCCGCTACACTACAGGTTGAGCCCCCCCCCCGCCCCCCCTCTTCAGGCCATTCACAACTTATTGGATGAAAGTCTCACTTGCCCCTGGCAGCTGAAGATGATGTTACTATGGAAACAGTTTTTGCTGCTATCAATCATGGAGTGTCTTGCAGGTAAAATGCCTTCTGCCAGAGCTAGTTCTAGTCTGTGTTCGCTGTCACGGGTGCATGTAATAATTAAAGATTTTCAACGCATCCGATGGTAGCTACTTGTGCTAAATAAATGTAAGATATAAAGACCTAAAGCAACCTCAACCCTCTAACCTCAGGACTGTTCAGTGGGTTCATTACATTAACATTGGCCAACTTTGCAGGTTGAACAGCCGCTTTTAGTCAAACACATTAGTGTGCTGTTAGTAACATGGTGGCAAAATGGAGTAAGACAGTAATTCCTGGCCTGGTTGTGGAGGATTCAATTAAGCTGCTCAGTCAATGTGAAAATGAATTGTATTGTTTTTTTTTTTCAAGGGTATGGGGCCTTCCAATGTAAGGTGCTCTCCTAGGAAATAAAAATAGCATGTCACGAGTTAATGGCTTTCTAGCACTAAGATGCATGAGCAAAGGCTCTCTCTCCGATCTGTTTTCTTTAGTAAATGCATACAGTACTCACAGTTCCCTGCAATTTAACACCTAACACATTAAAGGGGAATTGCCATACTCTCACACATAAATAAATCAAGGAGTGAATTATGGATAAATAACAAGTGGTATGATTGGGTATGTTGCAAATAAAATGTGCCTTATATGTTGTTTACAGTACTGTACAGCATTGTGCTGTAACACCTGAGGGTGTAGGTATTCTATTGTGGCCACTGCTTTATAGTGATGCAGTGTGGACAGACGATTTGAAACTTTACCTTTTTTTGTGCACTCATTGCAAATCAAAATCGGATGGTGCTGATGTTATCAGCATGCTGATGATGAGATTTGCGTCATGATGCCCAGACGACCTTGTCCAAAGAAATGCACCACCCACCTCATTAGCCCTATCCTTTAACCAGACTACAAATCTATGGTGTGGTGTGGCATGCACAATTAAAATGCAGTAGGCAAAGAAATGTAAGTAAACAAACAAACAAACAAACAAACAAACAAACCAATCAACAAATAAATAGTAAGTAAAGATGGCAACCTTTGCTGTGTTTCCCTTTCTCAGATGGCTCGGATTATAAGTCATTTCACGGCCCCAGATGGAGGATGGAGCCCAGTGATCTGATTCTCCCAGTGGGGGGCACGCAGACGGAGGCCACCCTCACCTGCGATGCCAAGGGCACGCCGCCCCCCCAGTACAGGTACTGCCTCCTTCCTCATACCCATCTCTGCACTGGCACACCCATATGTCGCAATACTGTTACAGCTGGCTCAGGTTTGTGAAGACAGGCGTCCTCACGCCAGAATCCTTGGAAGTCTGCAGGTCTTTACACAGTTTCCGCCAGCTCAAGTTTGTCAGGACAGGCAGTGCTTCTTCTTCATGTCAGAATCCTTTTACACACCCTGTGCTTTCACACTGTTACAAGCGCTCTTGTTAGGAACAAAATAGGGAAATGAGATGGGCAGATTTTAGTCAGAAGAACCGTTTATTTTTCTATGCAAGTCAGGGACTGCGTGAAGAGACTCCCCACCAAGCCTAGAGAAAGGTATGATTTGTATCCCATTTGCATTTTTTGTCATCAGCTTGTCTATGGAAGGAAAAAAAATCATGAGACTTGAATAGGTTGTCACAACAGCTATCATTTGCTACTCTCCTATGGAAGAAAGAAATGACATAACAAGGGAACCTGAATGGGTTGTTACACAGCTAACCTCAGAGATTAGGAAGAGTTTCATCTCTCTCTAGGACCGATTTGGACCATGGCACCATCAACATTAGCTCCAAGCCTCTAGCTTCGATTCAATGAATTTGATGAAAAGGACATGTGGTTGTGCTACATGTAGGTCTTCACCAGTAACCTTATGTCAGTAATAGCCGATAAGGACACAGATGTCCTTAGCTCTTTCTGAAAACAAAGTGACGCCCTTGTTGCTTTATAGACATTTAAAGCTGTAACTTTCCGAGCTGACACTTGTATCGACTCAAGGCCAGATCAGACCTCTGCTGAAAATCACCTGTTATGTAAGGGATAACGCCCGACGAGGTCACCTGTTCGACAGAAATAATGGCGAGGTGGAGGCTAGAACTCAGTTCCTCCGCCGAGACATTATTTCCGTCAAACGGGTGTCCTTGAAGGCCGTTATCCCTTTTGCGCATGAAATGCAAAAAATAACCCATTATAGCGACCGTTAAGGGGGAGTTAACAGACTTAAATAGTTCCTTTCAGTTTCAACTGCTACTATCGCTGTTGTGAATACCATTCATAAGCGCATTTGTATGGAACGGTGATTAAATTTTTCTTTGTCAGTATGTGAGCATAGCTTTTTACCTCGTGGTACTGTACACTGGGTATAATTGTTGTTTACCTAGGATACAGTATATAGGCTAGCTCAGAAGTAGGGCCTATCTATACCTCCAGGCGGTGTTTTTTACATACAGTATCATCTAAATATGTTGCAAATTGCGTCATCGTCATAGGAATCAAAGAAATAAATGAGACTCGCTTTAAGAGTGGTTATGGAGAAGTGAATGTGTAAATGGACAATTTTGTGGTTGGAAAAACGAATCATGAATAGTTTTTTCTTCTATGTGGAAGCTTTCTCTGCTGCATGTTAGTGGTTGTTTTGCGTTTATCTAGGGGCGAGGAGTGTGGAAAGGACTATTTTGGTGTTAATCTGGTGAATGATTTACAAAACGGTTCAGAGCACCACCTCATCTTTTATGCCCCGTAATAACAGCAGCGTTTAGATCAGCAATTCCTGGCAGATGAGACACACGAATGTCATTGGGGGGGGGGTGATCAGCATACAAAAAATAAGCAAATCAACAAACCATTTGAAAGAGCGGGTGCATTGTTGGGTTGTTCATAGAGCACATTCTAATTTGCATGTTTTTCCATTGGAGTGTGTGTGTATGTGTGTGTGTGTGTGTGTGTGTGTGCAATCCAAACAGAATTTCATCACTCGAAACGAGTACTTAGGGTCTGGTTTCCCACATTGTATTTATGCGGTTGAAAGCGTTGCATTGGAGTCCTTTGAAGGAGGCAACTCAAATCAGCACCTTGGTGAAAAGACGCTCCAGTGACGAAGTGCAGCTTGGCATAGTCGGCAGGGTGCCCGCCTGTCTGCACGGCATTCATTCTGCAAGGGTACGAGCAGCGCAGCCTCGACCCCAAGAATATGCGTTTCTAATCACCAACCCGAGTGTTGCTCTGCTGCTCGGCTCAAAGGAGGCCTCTCTTCCACAGTGCCCAGCACCCCCCCCCCCACACACACACACACACCATCACACACTCACACACACACACACACACACACACACACACACACACATACTCACAAGCTCATCCACCTCCTCTTCCTCCTCCTCCTCCTCCTCTTCCACCCCCTGCTGAGCGGAGGCGAGACGTAGATGTTTAGCCCGGCGCCATAAGTCTCCTCTCAGCAGAGCAGCGCCTCTTCATGAGCTCCCAGTGTCTCGGCTGCTGCTCGCCCGTTCTTGAAGTGCAAATGGGTCAGAGCGCTTCCTTCCTCTCCTCTCCTCTCCTCTCCTTTCCCCCTTCCACGCCGGCACTGGAAAGTCAGGTTGTCAGCTCGCCGGAATAAATTGCCTTGGTTTGGCCATGAGCTTCATAAAACTCCATGGTAGATGGCTTTAAATTGCTCCCGCTCTCTTTCTTTTCGCCCTGACTCCCTCCCTATCTCTCTCTCTCTCTTTCTGCGTGTGATGCAGCAGCCGTATAATACTCAGCCGAGAGATGTCAAAATCACCGTTTTTTTTTTTTTTTTCGTTTTCTTTTTCCCACCCTTCCCTTTCCTTTCCTTTCCTTTTTTTTTTTTTTTTTGAAGTTGCCTGACAACAGAAAAATATCGACTGGGAAGCCAAGCGTAAACATTTGACAAACTCCCTACTCTGAGCCAAGTAGAATCTAAATTGCCCCTAAGATATAATTTAGTTCTCAAGAATACTCACTGCGATAATGGTGGATAGAAATTACTTACAGAGAAAGTGCTGATTGCACTTGTGCAGCAAATTAGTTTTATAATTAATCCTGTGAATCATATAATGCATTGTTTATCCTCTATCTGTGTCAGATTCTTCATATATCACTGGTTTGAATTGATTCAGCTGAATTCAGAATAATAGCATGGTGGTTTCCTACTGGGGGCAGTGACTGAGAGAAGAGATGGGTTGGGGAGTGTGTGTGTGTGTGTGTGTGTGTGTGTGTGTGCATGCGTGAGTATGTGTGTGCAGGGGGGTGTTGCTAGGGGGATGGCTTATACATTTTTCATTTTGATTGAGGATTGAGAAACGTGCCGCAGTCCGGTAACCTTGGCTGTGTGTGTGTGTGTGTGTGTGTGTGTGTGAGAGAGAGAGAGAGAGAGAGAGAGAGAGAGACAGCTTCCGTGCCAGGTGTTTGAGGAGGGATCCCCGGAGCGACGCCGCGGTTGAGGCTGCCACCCGCATGGATGGGTGGACAGGGGAGGGAGGGAAGGGGAAAAGGGTAGCGGTCCTGGGGGAGAGGAGGTGGAGGAGAGGTGAAAGGATGGAGGGATGAGCAGCGGACGAGTGGCAAGGAGGCCAGGTGGTTCTGGTGCACTGCCCTGCGCTGTGCGGCAATGCAAAGCGTTGCAATGCGATACACTGCTGCTGCTGCTGATGCTGCTGCTGCTCTGCTCTGCTCCGCTGTTCCTGCACCTCATATCAATGAATTTTTGCCTCATGCAAAATTGATACGAACAGGAAGGGTCAGCACCAGTTCACTCTGGCCACACACACACACACACACACACACAACGAGGCCAAGAGAGCCGAGCAGAGCGGAGCGGAGTGGAGTGGAGAGGAGCCAAGTGTGTCTGCGGCCCCAACCGTGACCCTGTGACGTTTTGCTAGAGACGCAGGACCCGCCCCCCTTCCCTCTCCTCCTCCTCCTCCACCCTACTCACCCACATTTGCGCTCAGAGGGGTGGAGAAGCCAGACGTGACCGCATTTCACACCTCGCCTGCACACAGGCCCTCTGGCCCGCCGCGGTGACACCTATTTGCTGCTCGCCGTGGAGAGGCCGTAAATGGAGCTCGAACGCCGGCGGGGGCTTGGGTAGCACAGGGTGCTATATGGGAGCCAGAGCAGGCTGCCAGCTCGCCTCAATCTCTCACTCTCTCTCTCTCCCTCCCACTCACATTTGCATGCGTTGAGAGGTGGCATTTGGAGCACGATTGCTGTGAATTCATCTGAAGTAGAAGCACTGGGTCCATTGTGCTCTCTCTATCCCTCTCTCTCTCTCTCTCTCTCTCTCTCTCTCTCTCTCTCTCTTGCACAGATGCAATCTGCTGTACTTATACAGTGGGGTGTTGCTCTACTGTGCTCAACAGTGATGCCAAAAGAAGAGAACAGAAACGAAACTGCAGGTGCATTGTTTTGGCGCCTTGATGAACCGACAGCAATTAATAGGTGTTTCAGCACCTGAGTGAAAACACCACAGGTTTCAGATACACTTTTATTCAGGTGAAATGTTAAACACTGTTGTCAATGAGACGGTAGGTAGGATTTGTGTGCGTGTGTGTGTGTTGGGGGTGATGGGGGGTTGCATCTTTGCAACCTTAGCATGTCTCGCCTTCTTAGGGTGCTAATTCTGCAGACTGAAGTGGATGGGAGGCCAACACCTATTGCTGCAGTAAACATACACACACACACACACACACACACACACACACACACACACACACACACTCACGCTGAGGCTTTTGCACTGACAGCGCAAAGATTCCTTCTGTCGTCGCTGAGCTCCAGGGCTACGGGGAGCATCGATCCCCCCACCTCGCTCTGCTGGGCGCTCTGCGCTCACACACTGACATACTCTCACACACACACACACCCACACACACACTCTTCCGCTGCTGCTGCTGCTGACACTGCCTGCCGACGCTGGCTCCTTAGGCGTCCTTCCCACATGCTCTCTTGTGTTAGCGTTAGCATTGAGCGGCTGGCTGCCTGCACGACCCTGCCGGCGCGCTATGGTGTAGTGCGGGTGCCAGCTGTTCCTGGTGAGTGTGTGTGTGTGTGTGTGTGTGTGTGTGCTTGAGACACGCCGCTGAGCCTGGGGAGCCTACTGACAGCCTGTCAGAAGCAATGACTCCTGAGCACCACCGCTCCCCGAAATTAGCTCGTCGTCTCTGCAGCTTTTCTGTTGCTCCCTTGCACAGTTGGCTGGCCCCTGAAAAGCTTAGCCTCGTTTTTCTTTCTCCCCCCCCCCCCACTTTCCCTTCTCTGACCTCCTGAAGTCAGTGGGACACCCTTAAATGAAAGGTGGTTCATGGGTTGTGAAGGAGGAGAATTGGGAAGAGCTGACACCAGACTCACAGTGTGTGTTTGTGTGTGTGTGTGTGTGTGTGTTTGTGTGTGTGTGTGTGTGTGTGTATTGGATACACAGATGGCTTTGCTGAAATGACTTCAGTAAGATCCGCTCTTCAGAGGGATTACATATTCATGCTCAATTATGATTTGGCATCAGCAAGGACAAGGAGGAAAATGCTGTCGTGGCAACAGACTTGGAGACTGAGCCAAAGAAAATACTTTTCTTTTTTTTTTTTTTTTGCACAAGTGCTCAGCCCAGGTTGAGCCATCACTATTAGCAACTTGGGCTTGGATGCTCTCCTGCGCCTACATCAAATAAAATCTAGACAGTAAAATTACACTTTTATGCGAGGAATTCATTTGCTATGAAGATGGATGTTTTTAAATATTGATACAAAGTATAAAATCCGGGCATGAATATTCCAGCTTTGACCTTATTAAAAAATGCCAGAGGTTGCATTGTGTAGTCCTTGAAAACGGCATGGGTCTGTATCGAGTAAGCCCTTGATGGCCTGATTGTCTTGTGGTGCTGCCGCTTGCAGGTGGTCATTGAACGGAACGTCGATCGATCTCAGGACGGACCAGAGGAGAGTTCTGTCGGGGGGCAACCTGATCATCAGGGACTTGGATCGGGACCAGGATGCCGGGATCTACCAGTGCACGGCCCACAATCCACACGGCGCCATCCTCAGCAGACGGGCCAGCCTCAAGTTTGCATGTAAGTGATCTCGGAATGCCCGCCCTGTCCCACCCCAGGCCCACCCGGCTCCGCTACACGCTCCGCTCCGCTCTGGTCCGTGCAGACGCGCCGCGCTGCTTGTTGTCACCTCCTTTTCCCAACGCGAGGTGACAGGTGGTGTAATTGGCGCCCCTACTCGCACTGTATGGGGCTTTGAAGGGTGGAAAAACGGATTTCTCCAACCCCCTGTGCCGGTGTAATTGAATTTATTCCTCAAGGAGAACGCAATTAGTGCAATGTAACGCTCATGACCTTCCAAAATGAAGATAAGTGTCAGCTGCTTGACATCATCATGAAAGCACTTTGTGCTTAATTTTTGTCGTATTTTTTTTTATCATCATATTTTCTCCTCCTTAGTTACTTTACAGATGCAAATGATTGTGCTTCCTAGAGATTGTACATGTTGCAGTAAACATAGTAAATTGTCCTTTTTGTGCAGACTTGAATTTCAAAACCCAAGCCAGAAGTGCTGTATCTGTTCGAGAGGGCCAAGGTGTTGTGTTGCTTTGTGGGACACCAACTTACTCAGGAGGTAAAGCAATTTTGTTTGCCGGTGTTCTTTTAGACTAAACTAACCTTGTTTTTAATTGTTCATTCTTTTTTTTGAAATGGAAATTTTGAAAATGATCCTGTAAGAATGTATTCAGTCATAAACTGCCTGTAAATGCTTTGAAATGTCCGGAGAATGCATGTGATGATCAAAGTGCAATCTGTTTCCTTACAACAATGCTTTCATATCACTACACTAAAAAATTGGCTAAAGCTCCCCTCGTTTCCATTCTAGACCTTACATTTGCGTGGGTCTTCAATGAATACACTTACTTCGTCCAACAAGACAATCGCCGCTTTGTTTCTCAGGAGACTGGGAACCTGTACATCGCTAAAGTCGAGCCTTCCGACGTGGGAAATTACACCTGCATCGTGATGAACCGCGTCACCCGGGAGAGAGTGAGCAGCTCCCCCACTCCTCTCGTCCTCAGGACAGATGGTAAGCAGGCCTGGCGGAGACCAGCTGGCTGTGGACTGCCGGACTTAGAACAGATACGGCTCTGATCTGGGCCTGGTCTGGCCCTGGTCTGGCATAGAGCTTGCCATGACATGGCCCTGATTCAGTCCTGAATCCCGTTAGCATTATTATTGAGTTTGCTTTGTTTTCTATGTAAAAATAAACTTGAAACATAATGGAACATGGCAGCACTGAAAGAACTTCCTCACTCATGTATGTACTGCTGGACATACAGTACCTGGGTTTAGCCAGCTGGCTGTGGGGCAGGGAGTAAGATATTGCAGCATACTGTAGATATTTGACTGCTCCGGCCCAGCTCTGCGCCAGGTCTGGCACACAGCCTGCCATGACAGGTTCATCATTCAGCGCTGATCTATGAGAAGCCAGATAATACGCAGGCCCACTCAAACAGCAGAGCACGTGTCCAGCTGGACTTAGTGACTGCTTGGCGTTGCTTGACTGGCTAGCGAAGGGCTGCTGGATAGGTAGGGTCTTCTCTTGGCCAGGCTTTTATACTGTTTGGCCTACCAGATGATCCCCTGACAACACTGATCCCAATGTTATGGGCATGATGTGATCTCAGTTGGCCCTCTTTCACATAGCCTCATCTAAACTAATTGGTAAGGGGGAATGGTTAAGTGCAGAGTCAGAATCACAGTTTCCAGTGTCCACAGTTGTGGTTGGGTCTGTATGGTGACAGTATCGTGTAGTTACAGTGTGTTGTTAAGTCTGGAATTATTCTAATGACAAATACTGACTTAATTTGACTTCTTCATCTTGATCATTAAAATACAGAAATGTCTACTTTTTCATTTACATCTGTAGCAAAATGTACCATCAACTGTCTCGGTACTTTCAAAGTTTCAAAGTAGAAGTCAACTTTGGGTCGAACACTAATGCAGCATTAATAAAGTTTTGGCATGGATAGCATGAACAACTTTGGACTTAGCTGTAGCTCTACACACACACACACACACACACACACACACTCACACACACTCACTCTCACACACACACACACACACACACACACACACACACACACACACACACACACACACACACACAC
>JASCQY010000173.1:19827733-19845801 GCA_030264315.1 Sardinella tawilis
GTGTGTGTGTGTGTGTGTGTGTGTGTGTGTGTGTGTGTGTGTGTGTGTGTGTGTGTGTCTGTGTCTGTGTCTGTCTGTCTGTTTAACCTTCAGGATTCTTCTGTCTTCCAAAGTTTTTATGACCATATCCTGGGAAACAGCCTAAAATATTAATATTCCAGAGAGACACACAAGTTTGTGTAGAATTATCAATCATATCCTGAACCTGCCTACTGTAGTAGCATCTCAATATACCCAAAAATCAGCTTGGACACGACTTAAATCCAGATGCAAAATGTATGACCAAACCATTTTTGATCATATACATGTACGTATGTAATTATATTTCTGAAAACTTTCGAACAGTTCTGACTTGTGAAAACCCTTGCGAACACATGCAAAGGGTTTGTGGATGCTCAACATTTCCTCAAGATGCCGAACTGAGGACATTGGCTACAATTTGAATTGAACAGTTTGGGATATTTACACAATGATTTAATTTAATAGTTTAATCAGGAAATATAAGGTTTAGGTTATTGTTGGCAATGACAACATTGTTCAGTGAGAATCTACACAAAATGCTCATTTAAAAAACCTACTTGTCTTGATAGACAAATGTTGTGCTGCTGACAGTAAGAGGAGAGGGTGGCCTAGTCAGTTAAGGCAGTAGATACAGTGTGTCAGAATTCATTTAGTGAGGTTTTTGGGCAGTTCTGGATTCAAATCCAAGCGGAAATGTTAAACAACGGCTCGTTTTTCACTTAGAAAACCTTAATTTAATTATTAATTGTAGCAAAGATGTGATTTGAAACTTCAGTGAGGTTATGCCCGCATTGTTTTTTAAAACTTAGCTTGCATCTTTCCACCTGTGAGGTATAGCTGAAGTGACATTGTTCATTCATGCTGTGGTGGGGGGGGTAGTACTTGCCTGGCTTTCGTGACAAAAGCTCATACAGTACGAGCTTAGTCTGGCCAATCTCACGTATCTCATTGGTGCCTGAAAATTCTGGGACAGGAAATGCAGTAAATATGCTGCTTGGCCATACTGACTAGAATGCGAAATTTTGTGCAGCGTCATAGGAAGTATGGGCGAGTCCAGGCATCACAGGGTGCCCAATCCTGACATTTTAAGCCCCAAAAAGATGAAGAAGACATGGCGTTATCTTAACTAACCTTAACGACAGCCCCATGCTATTAGTCTGAGTGACACAATTTTCCGATGCAACTTCTGATGGATCTTCCAAGCTAAGCCTTTGGGAAACGCTTGCGTCGCTTCACGATGTATCAGACTAAAAAGTACAGTAGTTGTAAACATCATAATTTGCTTAGTTTGGAAGATCCTATTTGGGAAACAGTTGTGTCGTAAGTTTATTGCTCAAACTTAGAAAGCAGCTAAGGAAGTTAGCAACAGCGTGTTAGGAAACACATCCTAGATCTGCTAGTATTCCATTTTTTTGTATTGTTTTGTTTTGTTTTGTCCTGTACTGTTTTTGTTTTGTGTGTGTGTGTTGGTGGTGGTGGTAGTGGGTGTTTACAGTAAGCTTGTGTATGTGTGAGTCTACTGTATGTCAGAATAGCTACTGTATGAGAATATGTGTGTGTAGGCCTATACATTATGTATTTGTGAGTGATGAGTGTGTGTGTGTGTGCGCGTGCGTGCATATGCCTGTGTGTGTGTGTGTGTGTGTGTGTGTGTGTGTGTTTCCAGTACATAAGAGGTGGCGGGGGTAGTGCCTTCTTAAATGTTGCTATCAGATCACTGCTACGGGATTGAGATTGGCCCTGCCAGTGATTCATGTGATTCCTGGCGAGCGCTTAGCTTAGCTCCAGGATTGCTCCCACTCCCAGTCATGCTGGCTCCATGCGCCGGTGACCGTGCTAGCGGTGCTGCTAGTGGTGGCAGTGTGATGAATGCCGCAAGGTCCGCGGCGTGGCTGTGATGAAACGTCCATCGCGCCCCCATAAATCCTGCTCCGAGCGCAGATGAAGCCTGCAGGCATCAGGAGTAAAAAACAAACACACACACACACACACGCACACACTTCAAGCCTTGCGCTCCAGTGCCATGCCTCAGCCCATAACCTCCCTAGTCGTCTCTTCCATGAGCCCTCTGGCCAGAGTGAGGGGAAAACAGGTTTATTTATTCCCACTGATATGATGCTCAGCACCTCTGCATCCGTTATGCAGGGTGTAGTGAGAGAGGGCTAACCAGGAGAGATTGACTGAAGTCATGAAGCCTTGGGGGTCATAATGAATAGAGCAGTCCTTAGCTGCACTAACCTTTGGTACCAGATGTAGAAGGCTGGCTGTGTGTTTCAGGATTTCGGGGTGATACGTGTTCTGAGTGGCTCATATACTGTCAAGGATGGCTTCAAATTTGGGATATTTCCTCTATTTCAGCTTGAATGAAATAACTAATAATTTATGAAAAAAGTACTATACTATAGTACTATGTGACTGATTACTGTAATTAAATTTCATTCAATCTCGAAGTTATTTGTAAAGGGGGGCATTTCTGAATGACACGACTGGTTTGATAATGACTTTTTTGCATTCTAGGCCCTGAAATACACTGCTGTGTAGTGTCTGGAAATACCTGTTTTGTATCCTGTCAGCTAAGCTTGACTAATTGGGCTTATGTCATTTATGCCATGTAAGATGACACTCCTGTAATAGGCACACAATGGCTAAGCTAAGCCTTATCCCCTGACGTGAAAAATGTTCTTGTTATAGCGGTAGCTCAGTGAAAATTCTAAGAGATAAGACGTCAAAGGAGTTTAAAAAGAATGCAGTATGCAAAGTAAGTATGAAACTTTTTAAAGGAAACAGGCTATTACGGTATTTATAAAACATATTGAAGAAGTATGTGGTAATTTGTTTCTATACAGGAGAAGTACAGTGCAGTACAGTACAGACCTTATTTGCTCATACAGTACACTACTGTTATAGTGATAATATAATAGGATTTCATCAGTTTCACTTTTCTATATTGGTGTTGTGTGTGTGTTTACTTTGTGTGTGAGTGTGTGTGTGTGTGTGTGTGTGTGTGTGTGTGTGTGTGTGTGTGTGTGTGTGTGTGTGTGTGTGTGTATTTGTGTGTGTGTGTGTGTACTTTTCTGTCTTTGTATGTATTATCGATGAATACTTTGTTTTTGTTTATTGTCAGAATGAAATAGCTTTTGGTGAATAAAATCTGATTCAGATTAAGTCAGGGCCTACAGACCCCCAGTCCCCCATCATCAGTCAGGTCATCCTAATTTACGAGGGTCTCATTGAGATACGCCCGTGGGGCCTGTTGAGAGCAGGTGCTTTTGGCTCTCCTTTCTTCCTCAAGTGGGGTTTTCTCATCGGGCCGTCACCTGGCACAACTGGCACATCAAACGCTGCAAAATCAATGTAAATTAAGGACAAAGACTATCCATCTGCTAATTAGTTACCCTGTTCTCCGTTAGAGTGGACCTCATAATTCTGGTGATCAAAGGAACACAGGAAAAGAGCAAGGGCAGACATTGAAAGAGAGAGAAAAAAAGGAGAAGAAAGAAAGAGACAAAAATGGCCATTTTCTGAGAAGAAAGAAATTATCTTCAGTCCCCACAAGGCTCCTAGGTGAGCCTGATATTGATGGCCAGAGGAGAGACGTGATGGCCTCTATTCACCATCCCAGGCTTTCTCTTCAGCGACCTTCATGGGTCAAGACTAGCTTCTATAATCTATGACTCTTTTCCCTGTGTTTACAGATAAATGTGTCGTATATTGTAGCTCCGTGATTGGTGCCATATTATCTGGCATGAATCTTGGGTCTGAAGATTTAACATTAGCATTCGCAGTCTAGACAGATGACAGGGGCTAAATGCGGGGCGGATGCTGATGATACAGTACACTGCAGTAAGAGTATGTGTGTCTGCAGATGGATGGTGTACGGGAGATGTCCTTTTTTGAAGCCTGGCTGAGCCCTTCTTGTCTTGGAAGGAGTGAAATCCCACAAGTTACAGGATTAACTTACTATGTTGGCCCTGAGCCCCCACACAGTCATAAACTCAGCGTGATTGGATAATGAATAGACATGTCAACAGGAATTATGTCTGCTCTTCCCATACACCCTCCATCTTTATTTCTCCCTCTCTCTTCTCTCTCTCTCTTTCTCTCTCTCATTACCTCTCCTCTTTTTCTCTCTTTCCCTTTGTCCTTTTCTCACTCTCTCTTATTGCATCTCTGATAGGCTTTCAGTCCTCCCTCTCTCTGCTCTCTCCTTTTGTTCTTTCTTTTTCTTTCTCCCTTTTTCATTCTTTTACATTTCCTGCTCTCTCATTCAGCTTTCACTCCCCCTTCTCTCTCTGTATCTTTGTGTGTGTGTGTGTGTGTTGATATTCTGCTGCCTGTAATAACGTAGGCTGATGTTCTGAGGGTAATTAAATGCCAAGTCCCTTCGGGTCGAGGCCGTGGTGTTGGTGCACCTATAAAAGCAAGATCAGCAGTCACAGGCACAGACCAGCAATGCTGCGCTCCTCCCCTACCTCCCATCGAGCCAAGCAGACGACCTAATTTCATTAACCTCCGATGAGACGCGTTTGGTATTGGCATGTTGTCTTACATCCTCGATCCCTGCCACAGCAAGGGCGGATGCTAGCTATTGCTTTTGTTATAAAGTGAAATTCAATAATTCAATTTCATAAACAGAGATTTGGATCAGAAGGTAAAGCGATGTGAAGGTCTCAGAGGGGAGACTAGTGAATGAATGCTGTACTGTATCTCAACATTTGGGCTGCTGTGGGTAGGATTTCGCCTTTGTTAGGCTCGTAGTCTTCACACCAGGATTTTCACAGTTTATTTCGCATTCCCCCTCACACCAGTCACAGGCTGAAGTTTGCATTAAGTAGGAAGTAGGAACATTGACATTACTGATTGAGGGGATGGATTGAGAATTTGACTGTGTGTGTTTGTATGCAAGAGAATTGCATACAAGCAACTTTCTGTTTAAATCCACAAGTCAGAAGTAGTATGGAGCCATTGTAATTAGATGATTTGGCTAATTTAAGTTTTGGAGATCAGCAGATCTATTTGGCTGTATTGCCAAAAATTACCAATTGCCAATTGCCAAATACAGTTACCTGATTTCCAAATGAGAGAAATCTGTTTACTGTCTGATAAGAAGAATAGAGTCTTGCATGAAGTCTATTTGTCTGAATAAACTCTGTGTGTGTCTGTGTGTGTGTGTGTGTGCGCGCACATGAGTGCTATGTCTATAATAGGCTACAGTATAAGCTATGGGGCTGGATCCCTGGTGACTTCTATGGCTTGAGAAGTTAAAATGTGACAGGGACACATGTACTGTATAGTAGAAAGACATACTGAAACGTGGCCAATTCCATGAAGGTTTCTACCTTCAGACAGTTAAGTCTTTCAACAGCCATGAATGAAAAGATAGCATAGCATAGCCCTCAGTATTCAAACAAAATAACATGGTATTCATGGTATTCAGTGACCATGACTAATATAGACCACTTCAAAAGTATAAAGCACACTTTGAAATGCCCTTTCACCATTACAGGTAAAGAGTTCAGATGCGCTCTTGAGTCCATGCATGTATCATCTCTTACAGACGTGTTGGACCATCTGGGCAATTAGATACTGTTGAAATTTTCTTCCAATTTTCACGTTCTTTTTTCTCTCTCTCTTCGAATGCAAGAAGTGGCTTATTAGAGGAGCTCGTTAGAAGCAAGGCTCCTTTTTAAAGACCTGAGCCACGTGCTTTAATTGGGCCTTGTGTTAATACGCTGTAAATAATGCACCGCAGAGTACTCGAGTCTCTCGTGAGAGAAGCTCGCTTGTAATCAGGGCCACTAGAACAGAAACGATCAGAGAGAGAATTAGGGCTGCCGCAGACGCAGCCTGTCTTCTTTGTCGCCGGGAGCCCGAAAAAACATTCCGTTGTCTCTGTCTCCAGAATGCGAAATTGCGGCTCAGATCTCACGTTTTGTCGCCGAGGGAACAGTAGTGTAGAAAATAAGAGGGCCAAGAAGGGGCTTGTTTTGTCGTCTGTCTCGTCAGACAACCTTTTGCCAAAGGAACGCGTCCAAATGCGCTCGCTTGGAGTGTTGGCACAGCACCTGTGTGAACCAAGTTTGGCTGGTAAAACTCTAATCACAGTCACTGTAAAGAAGAGGGGAGAAGCATGGGGAGGGGAGAGGAGAGTGGGGAGGCAAAGAGAAGAGGACAGTGGGAAAGAGTGTGGAAATGTCTGTCTTTCCGTCGGCTATCACAGCACCTTTGGGAGAATCTGCCCTCCGGTAATCCAGAGGAGGAAGCGAAGCAGTTGGATCAATGCAATCAATGTGCGGCGTCCCCACTGCAATCAGGGGGTGAGCAGGCCTGTGGTTCTCCCTCTCTAGGTGTCAGGGGAAATGCTGTGTTATGATTCTCCCACTGTTGACTTAGACACACTCCCCTGCTCACCAGGTAAGGGCAATGGGCCCACAAGAAATAACCCCTCTCTCTCTCTCTCTCTCTCTCTCTCTCACACACATACATACACACACACACACATACACACACACACACACACACACACACACACACACTCACACACAAAAAAACATAGACAGAAACACACACATGGCTCATTCTACAATCATCTAGAGCTGGAAAGCATCCACATCTGGAAAGTGTTCAAGTGTGGCTTAAAATGGTGCAGGTTATTCAGTTGTAGTGCGTGAGGACTGTACTTCTCGCCTGTGGATGAATTAGTATAGAATTGGAAATTGACTTTATAAAATTACAAGGATGTTCTGGAGCTTGAGGACACACATTGACCAACCCCCCCACACTGCTGACAGAGGCAAAAAAAAGAAAGAAGAAAAAACCCTGAAAGGAATGAGGCCTTTGTCAATTCTGCATAATGCTCCATGTTCCCATGAGCTTCCAACATGCACTCTAATGAACCCCAATCTGCATATCAGTGGAAACGTTTAAATCTGACCTCAACCCAACACCACCTTTAAGCTTTTTATGTTCCTATACGAAAGAGAGAGTATGTGAAATATAAAACAAAATATTTCATTTGAAATTTACCAGGCTTTTAAACCCCCCAAGTACATTTCTGAAACAGAAAATTGCAGCAGCCTTTGCTCTTGAAACCTGCTCGATGGTAACTGGCCTTTTGTTGAAAGATATGGAGAAATCCATATCTCCGTGTCTGCATTCACCAGCGTTGACGTCTCGATGTTCCCAGGTTCTCTCCCTCTTCATAATGAAGAGCCTGCTCGTTATCTTCTCAATCAATTCCTGGATTTATTAAAACGTCTGCCCAGTGCATCCTATCTCTTACCTCTTCATCAGACGAGGCCCTAAATCACCAGTGTTTTGGGAGAGCGCTCAACGTCTCTGTTCAGACCATGATGTGCCCAACTCCCCGCTAATTAAAACAGGAAATTGGAAACAGTGTTTTCGTTCTGTTACACAAATGTTGCTTGAGTCATGGAGTGGCCCACCCGACTAGATCAGATGGCAATCTATGAGGTAATTACCTGTGTGTGGATATGGCTGTGTTTTTCCCCCTACAATATTCGGGCTGTTCAATAAAGACAGCTTTGAACTGGGTGTTTTCAACGGCCAATTGGGAAATTACATCTGTGGATATTGATGAGGAGCCAGCTGTACAGAAATAAAGATGTTTAAAGATATTTAACAAGGTACACGCAGGCTACTGGTAATAGGCCTACAACAAAACAGACTTGGGGAGTTATTCTTTTATTCTTGTTCAGCAGAAGCCTCACTTTCTCATGTGGAACTATACCTAGCATTGATGTGCGTGTGTGTGTGCGTGTGTGTGTTTGTGTGTGTGCATGTGTGCGTCCTTGTCTGTCTTTATGTGCGATAGTGTTGACTATTTCTATGTAATTTATGGTCACCAGTAATATTATACCACTGATCCCTCTGACTACAGCATTGAAGAATTGACCATATCTATCTCTGGGAAAAATTGATCTGGCTGTCACCGAATCTCAGCAGTCCAGACAGATTCTGTCTGTCCAAACAAGCCATTTGTCTAAATGCTGGCTCTGTGACAGCTGCTCCAGACTCTGTTCATCCAGTCCTTTCTAAAAGCATAATGATCTTGCCTCTCTCTAATGCCATTTGAAAGAGACAAGCAAAACAACATTTCGTTCGATGTGGGTATATAATGTAAAGGAGTTTTCCCCCTTCTTCTTCTTCACCTTTTTGTTTGTATTTGTTCTGTGTGTGCGTGTGTGTGTGTGTGTGTGTTTTTCTTCCTATTTCTCTTGAGGCACAAAAAAAAGAGAACAGATGCCTGATTGCAAAGGGGTAAAAAAAGAGAAAAAAGAAATGAAAAGGAAAATTAATAAATAAACACCTGAGCTGTGGGTGCGGCGTCACAGTTCCGCGCTATTTTTAGCACGCCGCTAACGCTCATACTGGGAGGTGCGAATCACTGGCTGAGGGTGCCGGTGGATTAGACCAGGCAAGCCGAGGCGCAGCGTTCCACAAGCGCATGGTTTTATCACATTTTGTCTGGCACACACACGGTGAGCCTTTGTTATACCATCTTAGCCTTGGTGGCTAATTTGCACGATCAGAGATGACAGGTACTTCACATGGAGCAGCAGGACACCAGAGAGAGAGAGAGAGAGAGGGAGGGAGAGAGAGTGAATGAAAGAAAGGTAGAGACAGAGGTAAAAGGCAAGGAAGAGAAGAGCGAGATGCAGGTAGAAAGGGAACGAAAGAAGGAGGTAAAGGAAGATAGAGAAAGACAGAGAGAAGAAGGGGGAGAGAGAGTGGGAGGGAGAGCAAAAATCCCTCTATTACATGTTCCCCCCCTCCGGTGAGAGCAGCTCGTCGAGTTGGCTAAGCTCTTTGTAGTGCCGCTGTCTCTACCCTGCGTTTGTTCCCCAGGGCCAGCCAACCAAGCCTTTTAACTGAAAAGAAACCCATCACCCCCACCAACAACAGTGCCCTCAGAATTTATTCCCCACATCTTAATTGCTTCGTTTATGTCCTCATTGTTAGCAAACGGCAAAATTGTGTTGGGGTTTAGCGTTTATGTGCCCATGCCAGTGAGACGTATAGGCCCCTATAAGAGCAGCTTAGCTGTCTGAGTCTGGGAGCCTGGGAGAGACCACTAGTGTGTGTGTGTGTGTGTGTGTGTGTGTGTGTGTGTGTGTGTGTGTGTTTTTGCTGAGGCAGCATGTTGCTGGCTTTATTTGTGTCCTGCGTTCTGGCTTTGACACAACCTGTCAGATCACATCCTCTCTAATGAGCAATGGAGTGACGACCTGGGGAGTGCCTGTGCTGTAATGCAGTGTGTTTGTGTGTGTGTGTGTGTGTGTGTGTGTGTGTGTGTGTGTGTGTGTTGCGGTGGGAGGGATTGGGGGTCTACTCATTGGCAGCCAACAACAAAATAAATGCCCCTTATCCAGACCAGAGTGCAGCATGGTGTGAGAATATATGGTGCTAGAGTGTGTGCGTACTGTATGTGTGTATGTGTGAAAGAGAGAGAGAGAGAGAGACAGAGAGAGAGAGTATAGAGAGAGAGTGTATAGAAAGAGTGTATAGAGAAAGAAAGAGAGAATCATTCTCTGTTGATCAATATCAAAACAGAGCCTATGCAGCCAGCGCCAATTTATCAGTGTTGACTAAAGCCCAAATTTGTAAAGCACCGCAGAAGTGCGGTCCCTGGAGTATCCCCAGTGTTTTATTAGGGGGTGTATTTCTGATTTAATGACAACTCAGGCCACTTGGACACCAGTCTGCACACTTGGCACTGGGCTATAGGCTATTGCAGCTCCTTAGGTTCACTGCATAAGGAACATCAAGTCAATAGAAAGTCAGTGACCGCCAGTATTTTTTTTTTTTTTTTTTTGGTTCCCAAAACCACACTATTCAAAATGTCAAATTAATGTGACTCACTGACCATGGCAGGCATAGACTGTTTGATTTCACAAAATGGGATCAATCCGAGAATAACGAATGAATAAATTAATGAATTCTTTGTTGTCATTATACTGGTGTGCACAAAGAAATGCAGGTGCAGCTACTTAATCGAGGTCCTATGGAAAAAAAAAAATATTTACAAAAGAAGCAATTTTATAACAAGTTCATACACACACCCACAACCACAGGCGTACATTATGCTCTTGGATACATTTACATAACCCCAGGAATGAGCAGAGAGAAGTCAAGGCAAGTAAAAAACACTGCACAATGTGTTGAATAGAATTTATAAACATAATATTACAGCAGACACAGTTAGATGTCTTGCACATAATAAATGTTTAAGATAATAACATCATAACTTAAAACTACTGCCTACATCTAGAACAGAGTCCAAGGGAATCAGTAGAGACTAGTCTAGTGTGGGGATGGCCATGGGCCTTTCATCAAAGACTTCAATGCAGACATGGCCTTGGGCGGTGGCGGTGGGGATGGAGGTGGCGGTGGGGGGTATGCTAAGGGACGAACTGTTGTCTTCCTGAAGGCAGGAGGACAAGCAAGAGATGGGCAGGATGAGGCTTGGAGATGCAGGTTTTCTGTAGGCAGCGGGAACGGTCGATGTCCTTCGTCCTTGGAGATGCAGGAGGTTTTTTGTAGAGATTGGAAACGGTGTATGTCGTACAGGTACAGTACAATGTATACTGGTGATTCTCCGAGCAGTGGTGATTCTCTGCAGTGCTTTCTCCTCAATGGCAAAGCTGTTGTCCTACCACTCCAGGATGCAAGAAGGACACTGGCAGCTGTGGTATATTGATATTTCTCAGTGTCCTTAGAAAGTAAGGGCATTATTGTTGATGTTCATTGTCATCAAATGGAAAGGGGGGTTGTCTTGCTTTTTCTGAACGTCAATGATGCTTTTTTGTTGTTGTTGTTATTGTTTTGGTTTTTTTAATAGCCTGTGTACCTCATCCCCGTAAGTGGACTCATTGCCCTTGGCAATCAGTCCCACCACTGTTGTATCATCTGCCAATGTTGTCTTTGTGCTGTGGAATGATATTCAGTCATTTAATAAAGACATCTCGTGAAAATGTATTTACCTAAAGCAAAATAGAAACATGTTTTAGTATTAAAATGTTTTATTCAATAGGAAAAAAGTAGACAAATCTATATCAATTTAAAATGTTTGTTTACCGAGCTCACTTGTAAATTTCACCTTGTACGACGTTTGAAGGACACATTCACTTGTTTTTTAGGCATTGCAATTTCCTGCAAGCCAGACTTCCCCCTTCCCAATTTAGAAGGTAACAGGCACAGAAACATCTGGTGCGAAATGGAGGCAACTGTTTATGGTTATATACCAGCCTGGCGACAGGTAAGCAGACTGATCCTCAATCTGATGAGGAACTAATTTAATAAGGTTGCTAGGATGCGCCTCACCGCGTTGTGCTGCCACTGATCAGCTCAGGACAATAGGCGGTGATGAGGAGTGAATTATTTATCATGCCGAAGGCTGGGGCTATTCATTCTGGGGCAGAAATGAAGCTTTTATGCGAAGGACGGGGTAAGGACAGTGACGGGATAACGAGCATCCAGGAAACAATATGGGCAAAATTAGGCCTTTCTCTCTTCCTTCCTCCCTCTCTTTCTCTCTCTCTGAATAGAAGGCTTCTCCCTCTCTGCCACTGCCTTTCTCTCTATTTGTCCTTTTCACTATTTCTCTGTTGCTCACACACTCCCTCTCTTTCACTCTCACTCCTTCACACGTGTTCACCCCCCCCCCCCCCCCTTGCACGCTCACACGTGAGTGTCACTATGCACCAATTACTAAGCCACTGTGCCACTATGAACAAGCCACAAAATAAAGGAACACCTATTCCTCCATGTCTCCGCCCCAAGGGAACTACTGAATGGCCAACACAGATGTGTCATGCACTTCCACTATCATGCATTTTCTTGTTCACCCGAGGCATACCAGGTATTTGTATGATGTAAATGATTACATGAAATTTGAAGACTTGCGGCATTCCACTGTAGAGATGAAAATGAAAAATAAAAAAAAATGCATAAAATGTGTAATACTACACTTGTTTATGTTCTGTCAGGTCCATTTGCTCATGTAGAAATACTGAATATAAATACTAGCATGACACAGATCAACATACAGTATATTATGTTATCAGTGTAATACCTCCGCTTAATATTGGTTTTCACTATTCCATGAGGGTGTTCTCCTAATGTTTTGGTTTCCCCAACTACATTTATTAGCAACCAATCAACAAACTGAAAAAAAGAAAGCCTTTCATTTTTGCACAAAATGAAGAGAAGTGAAAGAGTCTTGTCTACTAGGTTAACATAGTCCATCTTTTCAGCCAACAAAATGCAGTGCTTATATAGTAATTCATAAGTGTATGCTTGTTTCATTGAATGTTTACATGTGTGTACATTTTACACATCGTACTGTACAGCTGTAATAATATTATTGATCACCAGAGCATTGATTATTGTTGAATGCTAGAACACTGAAACAGAGAGCACAAGCAAGATAAATATATCTGCACAGCTACTTCCTTGTGGGTATAGTTTCAGATGGTGAATCGTGATGCTTTGTTCAGAGAGAGCTTTAGAGTCCTGAGAGCTCAACTGACAGACTTAATGGAGATGAATCCAGATACCGCAGACTCTTTTGGGGGAAGATAGCTGCTTAAGGGTTATCTGTGAAAACCTAATCCACACCTTATTTATATCTTTTCAGATGTGAGTAGAAGGCTGTATTTTTTATGTGTTTTTATTGAAACACACTGTGTTGATTTTTGATGACATAAAAAACTGTGTTCTTGGGCCCACTCGTCATAACTTACAATACCATAGGATGCAAACATGATTTACAAGTTGTTGAGAAAGATGAGCTTTCTTCTTCTTCCATATTTATGAAAAGATTAGTTTACACTCATTCGACCCAATTAGATTTTAAGCTGATTAATCAACTCAATTACATGAGATTTACACATTAAATTAACGGTTGGCGCTATGAATTGGCAAGGGCTTCATTAAGGTTAACACCCTTACTGCAGCATCCGATCTACTGAGCTCCTGCCTGCAGCACTCTGGCGTTTCTCAGTGATGGGGTCCCCATTGGGCTCCATGGTGTGGAAACCAATGTATTACACTAACAGGTTGGAGAAATGAACCGTGGAACACCCACACATGTGCGCGTTCACACACACACACACACACACACACACACACTCCCAGCCTCTCGCACACATGCTTATGCATACACAAATACACAAACTGTTTTTTACACACACACATACTGTACACACACACAATACGCCGATACAATACACATACACACATATACAGAACTCCATTTCACACACAGACAACCCACCTCACACACAAATCCTATCTTTCACGCACAGACAGCACCACTTACACGTGTGCGCGCGTGCACACACACACACACACATGCACCAGTCAGTAATACAGTAATCTGAGATGGGATTGGGTTCAGAGGAGTTTGTATTTCTAAATGGTAACCTCAATCCCAGAGGAGCATTTATGCTTACCCCACCACTTTGAGCTCCCATCCCACTGACCCCCCAGCCCTGCCTGACAGAGCTTTGACATGGTCCTGATCAATATCGTTTGAAATCTGCTCTGACTTAAGTGATGGCATACCTCAAACCCCAGTGATTTATTGCTCATGAGGAGGAGCATCTGCAGACGCATTAGCTGCTGTAAGTGTGGGAGAAAGGGAAGGAAAAAGAGAGATGGTGTATGAGTGTGTGTGTGTGTGTGTGTGTGTGTGAGAGAGAGAGAGAGAGAGAGAGAGAGAGAGAGAGAGAGAGAGAGAGTGTGTGAATGAGTGAGAGAGTGAGTGAGTGAGGGATGGAGCAAGTGTTACAGACCATTTGAATAACCAGCAAGAGAGAGAGAGAGAGAGAGTAGGACTGATCTGAAAAAAGCAAAAAAAAAAGTGACAGTATAAAGTGAAGGCTTGAGTGAGGCCAAGAGAGAAAGAGAGAGAGAAACAGATAGAGCGAGTCATCATGGGAGCCCTTGCCCAGCTGCTGTGTTGGCCGGTTGCAGCTCCATCCACAGGTTTGCTTGGCAGAGAGAAGGGGTCCAGTCGGAAAACAAATGACAGCCATCTGAGCTCATTTATATTGCTGGGTCTGGTCCAAAAGGCCGAGGCAGAGAAGAATCACTCTGCTCACCTGAATTACCCTACCCTCCAAGCATACAAAGCCCATTTTTATACATCTGCAAGTTTAAAAGCTTCACAAGGACAAAGTGCATGGTCACTGTTTCTAGCCTATGCTGTATGTAGCACACATTGAATTCATCCTGTATTGAAGACAAAAAGAATACTTTCTTGAGGATGTCGTTGTAAAGCGCAAGTCTTAGTTCAAGCAGGGTATGACACCAATTACCTATGCATGTGAGGGGAGGGAAAATGTAACCATGTCTGCGTGCATTGTCAGAAGTGTCATTCTTCAGGCACAGCTCCTAAAGGTGATGCTAAATGTGATTTATGGTAAATTACCTGTCAGAAAGATATTTTTTAATGATCACTTGCTTGTTTTAGCCCTGGACCCATTGGTTCATGGAATGGGCTATTTTTATGATGATGATGATGATGATGATGATGATGATGTGGTATACCATTGGTTATACTTACTTTGTAAGTGCCTCTTAAATTGTGCAAGCCAAAGTAAGTCAATATTCAGCTTTGTTGTTTTTATAATTTCCAGACCCTTGTGATAAATCAAATGGTTTCTCCAGAGATAAGAAGGAATCTGACATGTTGGATGACGCATACAACATCAAAACATTGGCATTCTTCATGTGTGAGAGAGACCTTAAATAAATCAGCAAATTTCAAACGATTTGGTTTGCAGCAAAGTAAAAAATATCTCAGCCAAAGATCTCTAAGTATCTTATCTTCTACACAGGGTGCACAGATAACCAGGACAAAATGTCAGGCTTTGTTGGATGGCACTTACTCTTGGCTGAAAAGCTTTCCCTATCATTGACTCTAAGCAAAGAGCCACAATTTATTATGATTCAAAAAATAAATAACATATTTTAACAAACAAAATTTTTATTATTGTTTAAAAAAACAAACAAACAGGATTTTGTGAAGTAACTCCCCTTACTTCAACTGGTTTAGGCCATTTATAGTAAAACAGCACCACCTTAAGACCACATTGTGTAATCTTGTGAACTGCAGGGGGCGACAAAAGCTCAAATCACGTGTAGTCAGTCTGGTCCATTGACTTGCTCTCAATGACCGCTCCATCAGCCATTCTACTGCTGATCTTGTCTTGATATACAGCCAATCAAATGATCAGCAGCAGAAGGAAAAGTAAGATAATGTGATGGCTATTTGAGCTCCATCACTTCCATTTCAATACAATCTGTCCACACAATGTGCAAACAACAATGACAAATGGCATGGGGATTTTATGGGAAATACTGACAGCTTGTAATTAAAGTAGGCTTGATAAAAATGAATAAAATGTATCCTGAAACTGTCTACTTTATAACCAGCATTGAAAAACACAATAAAGATTAATGAGGTTGTCAGTCACCCAAATCTGATATCTATGCACAATAATTAACCAAGTATCCGCATATCAACAGCAAGGCTGCTTTATATTCCTTCCAATCAAATACATCCATCTTGAACTCATGCTCTCATCCAACTAAAACAGATCAGTACATACCTACAACATAGCAAAGGAGTGAAAAATGTTCCCAGCTCTTAAGACTGCCTTTGAGTAATGACACTTCATCACAAAAGCTGTATTGTCTCACAAATATGCTGTTAGCTTTTGCCTTTGATGCCTTTACAGATGACAGATAGAGGATATGACAAATGTTGTGCTGACAAAAGGAGTGTACTGTATGTTTCCATGCCAAAATGTAAAAAAGGACAGAAAGAAAGTGTGTGTGTGTGAGAGAGAGAGAAAGAGAGAGAGAGAGAGAGAGAGAGAGAGAGAAAAAAGAGAGGGAGGGAGAACAAGAATTTATCTTTCAGCGCTGTTCATTCTCATAAGTAAGCATTCTTTTTCCATGTTTCTTGTCTCTAAGCCATAAAGGTCCTGACAGTAATTGGAGTTTTGTCACAAACACAGCAGGCGGAACCCACAGACAGGGCGGAGAGGAGAGGAGAGGAGAGGAGAGGAGAGGAGAGGAGAGGAGAGGAGAGGAGAGGCGAGCTGAGCTGTCTGGGTGTGCTCTGCCTAAATACATGATGGAGGGATCCCACATGTGACATTTATGAGAACGCGGCTGAAGTGCTGCAGTCAGTCTTTACCAGCAACCTCATGGAAAAACACTATGCGGTGTCACCAAACAGAAGAGTTATTTCACAAAGGAAGACTGATTTCATAGAAGGGTGTACAGTAATATATAAATAGGCAAGTAAACAAATATATTTATAAACAAATAAATAACACATACCAACAAACATAAAACAGCTTGTTTAGTTCTTTGTCATTTCCATATTGTTTTTACTCTATCCCTCTCTCACTTGTTAGGAAAAAAAAACCCTCTGACTGCTTTCCCTCCGTCTGCCTGTCAGGAGAAGCTCCTTCCCCGAGACAGAAATAATCAGCAGCTGTGAATTATGGCTGCCGGATGAGTGTGATGTGGTCGTCTGGCTGTAATTCAGGGTTGAGGGTTCAATATGTGGTGACGGAGCCGCTCCTCGGGTCATATAATAACTCAACAGTCTCTGCTGGCTGCAGATGGCTATGGATGGTCCTGTGACCAAACATATACAGTGCAGTAGGCCCTCCAGTTTGTTTCCTATCTAATCCCCCCCTCGTTCTCAATGTTTCTCTTATCCTCTTCTCCTCATACAGTGTATTAATTATGGCGTTCGGAGTGAGGGTATATTTCCGAGGTCCCGTGGCGTTCCCCCTTCTGTAGAAGTGGTATTTGTGGAGTGTTAAGAGTGTGTTTTGCACTGGTTCGCTCTCCCTCCCTCTTTCCCTGCTACCCAATGCGTGATTACTGTCACTGAGTCTGTCTCAAAGAATTCCCAGCCCTCCCAGACTGCAGAAATTGTAACCAACTTCCAAGGCTTGAGATTTTGCCAACATCTATAAGCCTTTTGTCAAAATTGTTTTCTTTTTTTCATATTCTGAGATTGAGGGTTGTTAACAAGTAAACAAGCCCTCATATTGTATGAGTCCAAAAATAACCAACCTCTCATTTCCTTTCAAGCCACTCATCCCAGCTTCTGTGAATCTGGGTGAGCATCTCTGACCAGTGCAGTTCTCATTGGGCGGCTGCAAGGGGCCGAGCATTAGATTGAGGTCAGATGCAAGGCTGGAGTGGAGCACGTGTTTATATTTAGCTGACATTATCATTGGGCTTTGTTTCCCCCTGTTGTAGATCCCCCAGCTGTTTCTTATCAGTGCTGGGCCAATGTCCTGACAGACCAAACAGGCTCTTTTCTCTTTCTCTCTCTCTCTCTCTCTCTCTCTCTCTCTCTCTCTCTCTCTCACACACACACTCTTTCCCTCGCTCTGTCTTTCCACAGGAAGGCTGAAAACACGTGGAAAGGATAAAGAACAATTCTGCTCGCCCTGCTCTGTACTCGCGCTACAAATCTTTATTATGTAGTTCCTCTCTAAATGTAGGCTATTCTGAGCACCGATGGTCCTTTAAAGTGTCATTTAAAGGGTTACTAGATGACCTTGAGGCTGAGCTTTGTTCACATACATGTGTTAGCAGGGCTTCTTTGACAAATAACGTGTTCAATATCATCCCATACCTGATTATTGTCACTTTGTAGAAAGCTGCAATTCTTAGATCAGATAGGCAGATAAACACAAAGGAACTGTGTCCCTTCATTTTTATGAACTTAGCAAAGTAACCTACTCATATTTAGGGAGCTCACCACAATCTCACCTCACACTTTACAAGGATCGATAGCAATAAAAATCCCCAGAGCCAGGCCTACAGCAGAGTACTACTGTTTTCCATTACCTTGCACTCTGGACAAAAGCTAGATAGAATTCCTTTAACCTGCTCGATCTTCCAGCCAGCCACCTTGACATGGATAGAGAATCCAGCAGAGGTAACCTCATAGCCGCCCCCCCCCCCCCCCCCCCCCCCCCCCC
>JASCQY010000173.1:19862715-19883627 GCA_030264315.1 Sardinella tawilis
CACAGATGGCCTTACCTGGGATTTGTTACAAATTAAGCAATTAAAGCAAGACTGCTATAACAGCTGAAGATGTTTGGCGTGAGGTCCAAGATGTCATGGGTGCTCTACAGGGGCACAACAGAGAGCATCCTGACTGGAGGCATGTCTGCATGGTATGGGAACTGCACTGCCCAGTGCCTCAACTGCAAAGTGCTTCAGAGAGTTGAACACACTGCTAAGAGCTTAAGTGGATGTGGCTTCATCCAGGACTTGTACAACAGACGCCTCATCAGTAATGGCCGACGAATTCTGACAGATTCCAGCCACCATAGCTACAGTATGTTTAAGCTGCTGCTATCTGGCAAGCAGTGTTACAACCTCAAGGCTCGGACATGCAGGCTCAGCATTATTCCACTGGGTTCAGGCTGGTGAAAAATGGACAATAAAGGCCTGTTGCCTGTCTGTGTGCCCCCCCCCCTCTCTCTCACACACACACACACACACACACACACACACAGACAGTCTTGCTCAGCTTACAAGACATGTCCATTAGCTGTCTAATTAAACACGTAACAACACTAATTGCTGCAGTGTTTACAAGCCAAGAATTTAACTATCTAATAGAAGTGTAGTGACATCTAACAATAAGGGGAATCTTTTATCATGAATCTTCAGACAAACACTTAACCAGTATTTTGTGTGTGAACTTGGCAAATAGCAAACATGTATTACAAACTAGTACATATTGATTACAAAGTAGTAAAAACTAAAGCTCGTATTAATTACAAACTGTCCAGGAGCTGAAAATCAAATGTCAACTAAAATAGTGTCTTACTTAAAGGAATTGACTGCAAGCCAGAAAGAGCTGGATGCTGTCCAAAATCTCTCAGGTTGCCAACTGAACTAACCAATAGACTACTACTCCAAATGATGCATCATGACATGTAATTCTTCAGCTGAACTTATCTTGTCACTAAGAAATGCTGACCGAAATTAATTTGTTTTGATGTTGTAAAATAACTCCCTTCAGTTTCTATTCCTATCTAAATTGTTCTGTTTCTTGAAGCTCTAGACATTGATCGATGTGACTTGGAATCCAAGGCCAATAACACAGAGCATCACACAGACAAGTATGGAGTGGACAAGCTGATTGTGCGCAGAGGGAGGCCATTCACCATTTTGCTTCATCTCCAACAGAGCTTTCAGCCACAGCCTGGGAACAGTCCCATTCTCACAGTGCAAACAGGTAAGCGTAATTCAGGTTGGATACTCGACTGTTTAGATCATCGTGATGCCTAAACTTCACCCTCATCTCAATTGCTATGAATGGGTCTTGATTTAGAGGTTGGACAAAGTGAGAAATCTGTGTAAGATAAAGTAGTACAGTATATTATTTAGGCAAAGTCAAGAATTGCCAGTTAGATAATTCCACAACCAAGACATTTATGACAGTACCTCTAGCTGAATGGTTGCCAGTTAATACACAAGTGCAGCCACCATTCACTTTCTAAAGGTGCCACAATATAGAATGAAATGCAGTTGGACAGTCTATGTTGGAGCTGTAGTATGTCGTGGATTTTAAAAAGGCATGGAATGCGATTCAACCAATCAAAATCAAGGACTGGAACTTTCTGTTTTAGAAATCCCACTCAACAACCATTAGCAAGACTCAATAATGCAGAAGATTTTAAAAAGGTCCCAGGGGTCCAATATCAAACAGGCTATAAGTAAATAGGTTTTAAACCTTTGCATTTGAAGCAATAAAAATGTACTTAAGTGTAATTAGCTGGTTGGTGTGAGGACTGTCCAGATCACCTACCTCTGGAGTCAAAGTAGGGGAATCATAGGCCTATCTATGGTTTATTTTTGTGAATCTGCACCTGATGTATTATTTCTATTATAACTTTCTCCTCGCACTGAATCACTGTAAACAGGCCCACTCCCATCAATTGAGTCTGGCACAAGGGCTACTTTAACTGTGGGCGATGCCATAGACAAGACCTGCTGGAGTGCAGCTCTGTCTGCCAAGGCTGAGAAAACCCTGTCTCTGACTGTATGCTCTCCTGCTGACGCTCCCATTGGGAAATACACCCTTCTCATGGGCAAGACCAATGCGGTCAAACTAACGGAATTTGTCGTGCTTTTCAACCCTTGGTGTAGAAGTAAGTTTTTGTTTTGTTTTATTTATTTTGGCTCTCTTGTTTTTAATATAAATTACTGTTGGATCTAACGTCATGTTATGTCATGTCACGTTGTATGCAATGGCATTTAAAGGCATTTTCCTCATATGTGGAACAAGTACTCAAGAATAATGGCATGTACTTTTTTAAATGTTTTAACAACTTCTTAATTGCATTAATTTTAACATGAGAATGTAAAAAAAAAACCATCAGTGGATAAATTATATAGTGTCCTCCATCTTTTCTAAAAAAAAGCAAAGTCTGTACAGAAACAGAAATCATGTGTAGACAGAAAAAAACTCTGAACATCAGCCGAATTTTGAAACAGGAGATGCGGTGTACATGGAGAATGAGGAGGAGAGACAGGAGTATGTGCTGTCCTCGGATGGACTTATCTTCCGGGGCACTCCTCCACGCTTCCAGGAGCTGCCATGGACCTTTGGCCAGGTAAGCAATCACACCTGAGTTATGTGTCCAGAAGGTGTTAGAACATTGTTTTTGTTTGATGTTGTCGGAATGTACCAAATCCAGGATTCGGTTTTGGATTCTCTAAAAATTGGGATTCGCTACATCCCTAGTATGTCTCTCAAACGTGAATTAAAATGTTAAAGTCACTCCAGGGAAATCATTAATGATTTATTTTGAAGAAAAAATTGCATTTTAAGTTATTCTAAATGGAAACAAATAAACTAAATGGAAAATAATGACCCATTTCTGTTGCATGAAATGCATAAGGTTGTAATGGAAATTATGTAGCATCATGTTCAGTGTTCACATCACAGTGTACATTTTTTTTATTTGTTGCAGTTTGAGCTGGGTATTTTAGACATCTGTCTGAGAATTCTGGATGAAAACCCAAAGTTTATTCATGATGCAGACCAGGACTGCTCGGCCAGAAGGAACCCTGTGTATGTGACGCGTGTGCTGAGCGCAATGGTGGGTGGATTTTCAATCAGCAAAATTACCAATAATAAACAGTAGGATGGAGACAGATGTAACTGGAGGTTACATGAGGCATGCTGTCCACTCTTATTTGGAAGACATTTCCTTGCTTCTTTTGGCCTGGTCCACTTTATTCAGCTCCCCATGCCATGGACTCCAGGTTTATGGTTACCTCCAGGGCATACCTTAGCATGGAGACATCTATTTCCAGCAACAAAAACATCTATTGCCGGTTCAGATATTTAAGCAGCTAATGAAATACTGTCTTTCCCTCACCTGCTAGATTAACAGCTCTGATGACAGAGGTGTGCTCATGGGAAACTGGTCAGGGGATTATACTGGGGGAGTCAAGCCCACATTCTGGACGGGCAGCAGTGACATTCTACGGCAGTGGAATGACAATGAGTGCAAGCCAGTGCGATACGGGCAGTGCTGGGTGTTTGCCGCCGTAGCATGTGCAGGTATTGTTGTGTTAATTGTTTTATAAGGCAGTTTGTGTTTGTTGGTTTGTGTGTGTGTGTGTGTGTGTGTATGTGTGTGTGTGAGTGTGTGTGTGTGTGTGTGCGCGCAACATACTGTATTGTGAAAAAGTCTGACAGGCTTACTTATGTGATTATTGTTGATGTGACTGCTGGAGTTATATTATGATTAAGATCTATGTTTCTGAATGAAGTGTCCAGAACCCTTGGCATCCCCTGTCGAGTGGTCACTAACTTTGGATCAGCCCATGACACCGACAGCAACCTCGTAATTGAATACCTGTATAACGAAAATTCAGAAGACATTGGTGATGACTCCATTTGGTAAGCCTATGCCTAAGCCTAAGCCTAAGTAACCCCGTAAATGTAATTTATTAGACTAACTGGAATAATCATTCATTATAGTAGACCCTTCAGACAAACTCTTGACTAACACAACGTGTATAAAGCGCTCAATGGTGTTTTGAGCCCTCAACGGCACCTTCCAGGCAGGTGCCGTTGGGGGCTCAAAAGACCATTCACAGTATAAAGATGGTTAGGGGGGCTTTGTGCACGTGCATATATGGGTGGGAGGGCAGTGGGCAAAGTTGATTTAGTAGCATGAATTTGAGAGTAGCGTTTTGTTTGGTATTTTGGTATTTGCATGGAATGTTAACAGGAATGTCAACAGTCATGCAGAATCGCATAGCTCTCCTTTAAAGTAGGCTAAGCCTATATGATAACCTCAAAACAAGTTCAAGCCAACAACAGATAGGCAGATGGCATATTATATTTCGTTAACATTGGTGTATGTGTGGTCTCTAACAATCAAGCATATTAGGCCTACTTATTCAACCCACTTATTCCAGCTCAGCTTTTGATGTTAGCTTTGTAAATGTGCCACAATGCTAAGCAGCGGGCATGTCGCCTGTGCTGTGTGACTGTGTCTGCAGGAACTTCCATGTGTGGATAGACAGCTGGATGGCTCGTCCTGATCTAAAAGAAGGTTTTGGTGGCTGGCAAGCTAGTGACCCAACTCCACAAGAAAGAAGTGATGGTAATGTTTTCACTTGAACCTTCTGGCTTACTCTCTGGCTCATTGTGTTCCTCTCAGCTACAGGTTACAGTACAAACCTTTACAGATACAGCCACAGATAAATCATGCCACAAAGGCTTTGGGCTCTATCATGCGATGGCGAAATGTGCTTTCGCGGTTGGTGCAACATGACTTTACTATCTTGTACCAGCGCACCATTAGTTTTTTCCATCAGAGACGCACATTGTCTTGACAGCAAGTGCCACTGCGCCCAAATAGGTGCGTCAGGAGTGAAGAAGGAAGGCGGAGGTGTAGTCCCACGCAAAACTTAAATTCTGCTAGTTTCGACATCCAAATGTGCCATCCCACAATGCGCCAGGTGCAAAGTTCACTTTTCACGTCTCAAAATACCGTTTTGCACAGGGACCACCCCTAAAGAAACATGCACAGTTGACTTCTGACAATGCATTTATGATCATGAAAATGGGGCCCTTAGTGTTTAGAGCATAGAGGACATATTGGGATGTAGTCCATCATGTTATGATTACAATTCTGGAGGAAACAAATTTTTTCTGGCCTTTCCTCCTCTCTCTTTCCTTATCTTATCTTGTCTTATCTATACCCTAATATATAGGCCTTGTAATAAATGTGTTTAGACAGGTTGGAACTGGTAACAACAGTATGACAATATTATTATTACGAGTGTTTAGATTTGATTCTGTAATAGACTGATTCGATTGATTGATTGATGATTGATTGATTTATCAGTAGGCCATTGGACAGTATGTATCCCATACTAGGCTACTTTTTGCATCTTAGAAATGTCTGTTTTGATGTAGCTGGTTGACATCTCTTCCACGCCTGCCAGTAATGCAAGAGGAGAAAGAGGTCTTATGCCATCTTGTGGGCAGAGGGAATAGCATCAGCACTGACTGTACCATTCAGTGACATATATCTCAGTGACATATATAGAAATAAGAATACTAATGAATACTAATGACTTAAAGAATGTAGGGCAGAAAAAATACATAAGCACCCTCAAACCATGGCAAATCAATCATATCATACTCAATAATTAACATAATAGCTTCAAAGAACAAGCCCCGACACAAATAATATGTTTAAATTGTGCTTTGTAAACACATCTGGATTGCCCCACAGGTGTTTTCTGTTGTGGCCCGGTACCTGTATTGGCGATCAAAGAGGGTGAACTGACGCTGAAGTATGACGCTCCATTTGTGTATGCTGAAGTCAATGCAGATGTTGTAACCCTGGTCAGACTGAAGAATGGGAAGACGGTTCAGATTAGTGGGAACACCACAGAAGTTGGCCATCACATCAGTACCAAGGCTGTTGGCAAGGATGAAAGACACGATATTACAAACCTCTACAAATATCCTGAAGGCAAGAGAAAATGTCATCCTGCTATAATGCTGTTTCATTTTCCAGCTCCTCCACCCACCCCAGTTGTTGCAATTTAATTGTAATGTAAAGGGAAAGGTGTTTCTTGTCTTAAATATATATTTCTGTAAATGCTAAAAACTTTTTTTTTTTCATAAATGGCTAGTGCCCTCCTAAACTACAAATGGAACACTGAATTAAAGTAGTAGGGTAGGCTGCTAACAGATTGTGTAGCCTATTGCTATGGGAAAACTGTCATAATTGTTACATTTGTTTTATATATCAGATAAGTTGCAATAATTCAAGTGGCTTTTTAAATTAAACAAATTGAGTAGAATGAGCAAGATCTTAGAGGTGAAAGGCAAAGGTGGTGAGAGTGTGAAACCATCCTGGAGGTATGTCTGTGTTTCAGGCTCAGAGGAGGAGAGGAGGGTGTTTGAAAAGGCCAAACACCACAACAAGCTCTTGAGAACTGGCGAAGAGCCTGGAGTTCACATCAAAATAAAGATAGCAAAGTCTACCATGATTGGCACCGACTTTGATGTCTTTGCCATTGTCAGGAATAATTCACCCACCCCCAAAACCTTTCTGTTGATGTTCTATGCACGAGTGCTTCATTACAATGGCAGAATAGGAGACACATGTGGATTCAGTGATGTTCCTGAACTGAAGATTGAACCTTTCCAAGGTTTGTTAAGTCTGACACAACAGTGATGGTTGTGTCATACACAGATCTACCCAGAAACTTTCGATGGTTAAATGGCTGGCAAACTGCTTTAAATCGAAATTGCTTCTGGAACCATGTTTTGGTTTGTCTTGACTGATGTTTTACCTTTGTAGAGACATCTACCCCACTCCGAGTGGAGTATTCCTTGTATGGCCCGAGTATTACAGATGACAGGCTGATCAAGCTGAAAGTTCTTCTTATTGAATCAGAATCAAGGCAGTTTTATAAAGAGACAAAGACTATTGTCCTGGATTCACCAAAGATTATGATTAATGTAAGAGCAACTTTTTAAAATGCTTTCAAAGGAAATAATGAACATGGTTCATGGCATTTTACACTACTATATTGCTTCAATTGCATGGGGGGCATTGTGTGAAATTAAGACCTGATATTAATGAAGGCCTATCTGTGACAGATTGTTGGTGTACCAAAAGTAAACCAGAAGTTGACTGCAGATATCACACTTCTGAATCCTCTGCCAGTGCCTTTGCATGCATGTACCTTCACCATAAAGGGAATCTATCTCACCGGTGGACAAACTGTACAAAAGTAAGTGAAAAATATCCCCAGTCTCAATAGGCTACTTATGTAAGACCTAATTGGCTGTAGGCTTGCCCTACACATTCAGACATTCATTAGCCCTGTGCTAATAATAGTGCCTTTTTGTCTTACAGAATTGGAACAGTGGAGCCCAAGCAGTTTGCCACAGCCAAAATCGAATTTGTACCAAGTTCACCAGGGAGAAGCAAGCTGGTTGTAGCATTTGATAGTGATAAATTAGGGAACATCTCAGGAAGTGAATACATTGCCATAACAGACTAGGTCTAAAATGAATGTCTCAACAAGTGAACACCAAACTTTGAATTATCAGTCCAGTTGCGACCAGAGAGGACGACTACGACTACAGATGTATAATTTACAACAATTTATAACACCGTCTAACTTAATTTTTAATTAGATGTCTTGTTTCACATACCGTTTATTGTGTCGTCTTGTTTTTTTTTCTTGGACAAAACTTGATGCATCCATAGCATTGATTAGCCTACGGACACTGCTGCACAATACTCATTACTTTAAACTACGACAGCTTGACAACAGACTCAGACTGTTGCATTTTACAGCAGCAGTCAGGTAGGTGCCTGTCTGAGCTGGCTAACCCCAAAAAACTCAATTTCCCGTCTCCCAGCGCTGCTTTCCACATCCGTAAACTGACGTTCTTTGGGTATGCGGTGACGTATGCAAATCTCGCGTAGGTACTCTGCTCTTCAGTGCAGAATATTCCAACGGGGAGTGCCTGAGACTGAAAAGAACAAACATTCCTTCATGAAGGTAAAGGTGACAGACGTCTGAGTCCATTTTAAGTATCGACAGGTAGACGAAAACCCACTGATGCAGGAGAAACAGAAGTTAATCTTGTTTGCTACTGCTTTGACGGCCTGTTTCAGTTGGAAATCCTCGGGCTAACCTGTGGACTCAAAACCGAGAAAGGAAGAGCATCACTGGGGAATATATCAAGCTAACCCTTGTTAGCCAAGGTTTTAATCATTGTAGTAGGGTGAGATAGTTCGTTGACACGTATAAGAAACGTGATATTTGCTTAACACTCAAGCTCTGAGAGTAACAGTCAGACGAAGTGGCATAATTTGCTAGCTAAATCAAATGTTGATGGACGCCAGCTAGCAGTGCTAACATTAGCTGTCTAGCAACGTTAACAAAAGTTTTGTTATCAGTATACATGGCTTTGTTACTGAGGGTGTTAGGAAAGCAAAAATAATTTGTTGTTAATCACCAGCTCACTTTTTAGTAAGTTAACGTTATTTGAGTGCTGACATTAGCTCAGGCACTTTGACTGCTATGATTAAGTTGACAGTTAGCGCAAACATGTTAAGCTAGCCAGAATAGCTAGGTTAACCTAACCTAGCACGCTGTCTTTTCTACTTGGTTAAACCTGTTTGATACCTAGTTAGTTAAGTCGCCTTATTAGCTGTTAAAAGACGTAGCTTACGTCATCACTTAACTGTAAATAGTAGCAAGTATTTGCATCGTCTTTGTTAATGCAGGGCTCTTTCGCCATGTGTAATGAATAAGCAGAAGGCGAATAACAAACATAACGTTAGTAGTTTGCGAAAGCGGCGTTGATGTATTTGGCCAAGTCTTGTTGTCTGTAAGTGTAGCAATCCCAAACCAAATATCAGGCTGCGGAAGACAATTTGGATAACGTTATCCAGTGTTGTAAAGGTCAAAAGGCTAAAGTGACCACCTTCGTTTACTAACATCACTTACCATTTTGTACAAGAGATAGTCTTAGACATTGCCATTGCCGTGTAAGGTTAGGCTGAGCTTAGACCTCAAATCCCAGTTTTTTAATCACTTAAAAATAACTTATCAGAAATTGTCACTAATTTAGTTTTTTGGCGAATGAAGTCCCACGCTTCCCCTTGGATGTCAAGATCTGCCGTCGACGTCTGTTGCCTTTGGGGCTGTTGACATCAGCTACACAGCCACAGCAGTTTGCCAAGGGCTGCTTAGTTCCCGATCGTGACAAAGGAGGAGACAGCACTCGACATAATGAACCGCTATCTACCTGTGGCCCGTCAGCACTTTCTGAGCGCACTAGCAAGCACCAGCGTCGTAGTGAAGGCCATCTGCGCAACAGTGCTTGTCCTTTACCTTCTATCCTGGGCAGTGGATACTCCCTATGCTCTTGGCGTGACACCAGGTTATCTTTTTCCTCCAAACTTCTGGGTATGGACACTGGTGACCCATGCAGTGGTTGAGCAGCACATATGGGGAGTGGTAGTCAACGTTGCTACGGTGATGGTGTCAGGACGGCTGTTGGAGCCCCTTTGGGGAGCCTTGGAATTGCTCATCTTCTTTGCCGTTGTCAACATCTCGGCGGGCCTTCTCGTTGGCCTTTCTTACCTCTTCACCTTCGCCGCTACCTTTGACCTGGACTACCTGTTTGCTGTGAGAGTCTATGGCGCTCCCGGATTCCTTGGCGGCGTCTTGGTGGCCCTCAAGCAGACGGCTGGCGACACCACAGTGCTGCGTGTGCCACAGGTGCGGCTGAAGGCGGCTCCAGCGCTGGCTCTCCTGGCATTAGCCGTGTTGCGGCTGGCCGGGCTCTTGGAGACAGCAGCACCCCTGGCTGCCTGCTGCTACGGTTCCCTGGTGGGCTGGGTGTACCTGCGCTTTTACCAGCGGCACAGCCGGGGCCGCGGGGACATGTCCGACCACTTCGCCTTTGCCTCCTTCTTCCCTGAGGCTCTCCAGCCGGCTGTGGGGCTGGTGGCTACCTTAGTCCACGCGGCACTCGTCAAGATGAAGGTGTGCAGGAAGATGGTGAAGAGATACGACGTGGGCGCGCCGTCCTCCATTACCATCAGCCTACCTGGCACTGACCCGCAGGATGCAGAGAGGAGAAGGTAATGGGCATGCTTCCATCCAGATCAGACTCTTATGGCTTTTTGTTAAAGTGGATGTCTTCTTAAAGACTGTACAAGGCCTAACTGGCACTGGCTATGTGTTCTGAATATCCATTCATATGGTTAATAACGGCTGTGTAAATATTTACAACATAGACGTGTATCTGGACAGGGGTGCACAATATATTTAAGGTTTGGCTGTACAGTTATAGTTCAAATACACATTATTGTGTATTAAATTTTTATCCAGTTTAATCTTGATGCTAAGCTTTGTTTTGGTAAAAGCAACTAATGTTTGCATTTGATTGGTCAACAGACAGCTGGCGTTGAAGGCTCTGAATGAGCGACTGAAGCGTGTGGAGGACCAGTCGGCTTGGCCCAACATGGAGGATGAGGAGGACGATGACGAGGATGAGGTGCGGACGGACGCCCCACTGCTGCCCGCCCGTGATGCACCTACGCCTGCCACCAGCGCCAGCTCTAGTCAGAGCCCTGCAGGGCAGGAATCCAGCATCATCAGCTTCGAGGACGCCCCCGCCCACTCCTAACACGCGCACACACATGCACAAAACGCACACATGCACACAACAGTCAGATAGACATAGTTCCAAGACAAGCCACGTACAGTATACAAGCATTCTCAGTCATTAAATGGAAAACATACCAACACACAACAAATCATAACCCAAGTCCTGTTCTGTCCAGTCCAGTCCAGTCCAGTCCAGTTCAGTTCAGTTCAGTTCAGTAACATACAGTAATTAGCCTTATTACTTATTAACACACAGCCCTGCCCCCAAAAGAGTCACACATACGTGTTCGCAAATGGACGCTTCTCAGTTTTAATGTTTGACAGAAGTACTATGGCTGCACTCTCTACCTTACTTCTGTACCACTGAAGATCCAAGAATTACTGTACAGAAGACAGTCCCCCCTCCCCGGGTTGTGTGTGCTCCCCTGGGCTGGTTACTTCTGAATAAATGCAGAATGAGTTGATGGGGCATCCTTTTTTTCTGTTCTCTCTTCTTTTTTTGGGCTACAGCCAGTGTAACTCATGACAACAAGGACAAGAGGTGATTTATCAGACTCCCAGAATTCCTTTAGAAGTTGGAATGGAACTATGTCCACATTTTGAGAGATCTGTGCTTAATTTTTTTTTTTTTTTGAATGCAAAAAGGATGGGTTGCCCAGCAGACTTTTCCATCTTATGGAATTGTGTGGAAAAGTCATAGAGAATTGAGTGATTGAGTGTGTCCTATCGCACAGACTGAATGTGGTTATCATGAGGAATAACCTCCCTCTTGTATGCAGTTATTGATCAGCTGTCATCTTGTGTGTGTGTGTGTGTGTGTGTGTGCGCGCGCGCGTGTGTGCGCGTGTGTGCTTATGTGTTTTATAATTGTGACAGACTGACAGACGAGGGTAACGGGTGTTTGTGAAATACATTTTTTTTATGCACACTAAAAAAAAGCTTGGCTTGAGAGCTGAAGCCCTAGGCATTTGACAGCAATATAGTAATCGATCCAGTTCAGATGCCCTAATTGTATCGATCAATCTGATTTTCTTTTTCCTTCTCCCGGGTTCTGTTCATTTGTCTTGTGTTTCTGGGAGTGAGCTAGTTTGAAAAAAAAATCTCTTAAGTCACAAGCTCACATGATATATTTTGGTGGGACTTTGTTCAAATGTGGGTGAGGGTTTGTGTGTGTGTTGCGCAACAAGGACTAATTTTGATAAAGCATCTGCTTGGAAGCAAACGTAGATAAAGGGTGTTTGTGTGCTGGCAATGGCAACTTTGCTGCGACCTGGAAACCTCTTTGTTCTTTTTTTTCGTGGTCTGTCTCTGACTATCTCTAGATCTCACAGTCTATCGCTGCCTCTCAAATGTCTTTCTGTTCCCTATATAGTAATTTTATTTTTATTGTGACTCAGAAAGCTGCAGACTATGGGGCGTTTTGACTGTATAAGACAGGATGAACTATTTGAGATGCAACCTCTGTTGTATCTCTCCTCCCAGTAGAGGTTTGGGTGGGGTGGATCCCTTTCCTGGTCGGCACCTTGGTCTCTTCATTGCTCTGTACAAAAGAAAATAATAAATCCTGAATGATGAGCTTGAGTGTGTTTATTGGGCTTCATGCCATCAAGTTGCCATCACCTGCTGATTTCTTATTTGCTTACATCTTTATCCTCTGTATCAAATAGGAAAGTGTTGTGGTTGTATTTTGATTGGACTGAATTCCAATGCCCCAAGCCCTGAACCTTCAAAGACCTGACCTGGAATGCATTGACTTCATGACTGGTTAACTCATGTCAGTTGTGTTTTTGAAGGGTTAGCTGGGTTCAGTCGGATTCAGCAACTGTCAAGCAATTAAAAAAGATATTTAAGGCCAACCCATAGCATAAGTACTGTCATAATGACTTTCTGTCTTGGCTTGTAAGCTTACCTGTAAAAATGGTTGTAATCTCATAATCTCAGGACTGTGAGGAAATTAGGACATTATGATGTGCGTGTATGTGCATTAAGTAGTATACAGTAGGTCAACCGTGCTACAATAACGAATCTTGCAATGCCACGCGAAACCGTCACGTCCGTCATCGCCAACACAAGCTACAGTATGATGTGAATGATGGCCACTTGGAATTTAACTATTCTCTCTTCTTGGTTGTAGAATTTTAAACTAAAAACCTTCCACATAATCATTCGCATCATACAAATAACATGGCATTATGGACAAGACAGTTTTGCACATAACTGCCCCCGATGTACTTTCAAAACTCATTTACTTCATAAGCCATAATGAGAATGAAGCTGTGGGGCTGTTCTTTTGGGAGCCTGACCAATCAATATGCTTATTTAGCCAGCTTTGTTACTAATCAATGTTATTCTATGGGGAACCTTTTCATCTTGATATTTGTTTTTGAGGCTGTCTAAATTGAAATTTCCTAATAATAGTTGTTGGCAATTAGAAATTTAACACCTTAGTTTATTTTGGTAGGGAGACATGCAATCAAGAACAAGTAGTGTCAAAATGTGTCACCTGTTTGGGTGAACATACTGTCAAAGCAGAGGAATGTCTCAAGACCTGTTAAGCGTCTCTCTCTCTCTCACACACACACACACACACACACAGAGTATAGTTGCTTTATCTGCAAATTTTAGCGCTGCCACTTTCAATGCAGCTCCTTTGCATTTTGCAAATAGCTACAATTTAAAGCTGATAAAATGTTGTCTTAAAACACTAGGCCTACAGAAGTTGAATCAGAATCTGAGTCAATTTTATTGGCCAATTTCACTTACATAAACAAGGAATTTTACTTTGGTAGATGTAAACTAGAGTAGATGTAGACTCTATACATTCAACATAGAGACATGTAGTACACTCTAGACATGTAGTAATATATAGATACATACTGTACAATAGAGACAATAAACATACAAGCATATATCTACCTTCTACAAATAAGAGATAATATTCAAGACAAAAGGCTCAAGGAGTGGAATGTAAAGTGCAAAGTAATATATGATATACTGTTGTGTGCAAGATACTGTATAATAAGACAAGAGGGTGAAAGGCCAAAGGACCATCTTATCAGGAGAGTGATGTTATGGCAGTGGGACAAAAGCTGTTTTTGTACGCAGGGATTTGGAGCGCCTTCCAGAGGAGAGGAGTTTAAATAGAGTGTGTGCAGGATGTGTGGGGTGCTTAATGATGCTCTCTATCTGCTTTCTGGCCCTTCTAGAGCATTGGTTCTCAAACTGGAGTCCGTGGACCCCCAGGTGTCTACAGCACATTGCCAGGGGGTCTGTGTGAAAAGGTTTGCTACAAAATGGCATCTACCGTAACAGAACAAATAGAGAACCCCTGTTCTAGAGTATAAGTCCTGGAGGGAGCACAATCCTGTGGGGGACCAGTGTTTTTTTCAGCTGCCCAAATGATGAGTTGTAATTTGCATTTCTCCTGTTTGTGGCTGCCCCAAACCAAACTGTAATGGATGAGCAGAGGGTAGATTGAATGACAGCAGTGTAGAAGAGACCAACAACTCCTGTGGTGGGCCACACTTATGCAGTTGTGGTCGGAAGTACATGCTGACCCGTTTTGAGGATGGCGTTGATGTTGGACTCCCACCTCAGACCTTGGGGCAAAACGTTTTATTTTACTGCATTGTAAAGGAATAATGTATTTTATCTTAACCAGGAAGCAGAGATGTAGAGGTAATCGGAAATTCTTGGAAATCAACTGTTGAGAAACACCAGCCTATCCATTTAATATCTTAATTTCCCACTAGGTGACGCCGCTGTGCCATTTAGTGAAGAGCTGTAGTTTAGCAGTTTTCTTGACGTAATAACTAAATTTGCATACGATCCTTTCTCAGATGTTAGGAAAAAAAGATTGTGAAAATGGCCAGGTTTATTTGCTTATTTATTTCAGATCTGTAGACTTTAACATTGTTTATCTGGGCCCATGCAAGGAAGTTGCTATTATGCATTATGTGCCACGGCCACCGCTAGATGGAACCATATATGCAGCAATGCTGAATTGCAGGAAGCTTGCAGCGCGCTCTGACGCGACTGTGTGAAAGCGGTGCAATTTTCCCTCTGTGTCTTGAATCATCCATGTCCACACTTCCTTGCATCTTTGTTACACGCACTTTTCTATTTTCTATGTAGGCTTAGGATTGAATGAACTGAATTAATCTACTTCTTTGTTTACCAAAGCGATGTGTGAATGATATAAACTCACATAATGCTGTTACTGGAGGCATCGTAAAGAAGCTCATAACAACGCACAGGCGTGGCTGAAAATCGTCCCTGCCATCCCTTCCCCCTACCGTCTCTCTGTGCCCGCCCCTTGCGCGCCCTCGGCAATTCATTGTATCGGATTGAGGATAAGACTGGAGTCGGCACAGAGCGACTACTGGAAGAGAATTGCCAGCCACTTCAATTGCAGGTAGGACTCTAAACAATGGTAAAATATGCTGTCAATGGAGAGAATGAAATTAAAGTTTCACGTACACTACTGTGGGGGCAAGAGTTGAACAGTACAAAAGTTACACCATTTTCTGCGCTACAGCTAGCAAGTTAGCATAGCTACTTTCCTACACCGATAACAGCTTCCGCACTTCAACCAACAAGGCGTTGGAAACCCTATTCATTGCTTTCTCGTGGAGATTTCGACTGGCAGAATCGTACCGTACTTATTAATTTGGCCTTAACGGCAAGAATTTAAGATTCATTTCACAATTAGGTGACTAATTATGTGACAGATTTCCGAAGTAAACTAAGACAAAAGGGGTAGTGTTGTATACTTTCACCTTCTGCCTCTGACCATGATCAAGTAGAAGAGTTTGAAGTAAAACTGTAGACTTGCATAAAGTTAATAAAGAGTTTATATGATAGACATTAAATCAGCGATAGAAAACTGTAAAGGAAGAGAGAAAAGATTCACACGTGTAACGTTAACATCGTTGACATTTGACAGTAGAGCAGATGTTTCTCGACATTAACCTTATATTCAGAGTGAAATGCATTTCATGCAGGTGTGACCAAAGTCGCCAGTCAGTATGAACTACCACCGTGTAATTGACTAGAATAACACTTGTGTGTGTGGGGGGGGGGGGGGGCAAATTACTGCCAGGCAATAGGCATTATTTATGATTTCTTAATATGAAGCTCTTCAATGCAAGACTATAAAGTTCATTTTATAAGTTCATCTTGAGGTTGATAAGGGATGCTCAAACGTTAGCGCTAGTGACGCGCTTAGTTAGTTTCTCAAAAGATAGAATCAAAAATATTTTAGGGTAAAGAAGTTCAAAAGCTGCACCGTGAACATCCTGTCAGTGTTTCCTTTCGTCTATTGGCTACAATAGATGCGATTGACGTTTGGCTTAATAGCTAAATAAGCTTGAACCATCATCACGTATTAGACATCTGTTGCTGCAATGACGCCATCTTATTTGGGAGGATAGGCTACGATGATAATCCATCCCAGCAACTGTGCGTTGTTATGGGGGGGTTAGATTCTAGACAGCCCCCCCTTACATTTGCTAGACATTTATGTATCATATTTGCGTCTGTGGCGTAATTACAAGCACAGTCATTTTATGGTTGCTGTCCAGCTGGTTTTGATACGGGTCCACTAATGTGCCAAATGAATTCTCTATGTTACCTTTTGCTTTGTTTTAAGTATACGTATTAGTTTATGCACTATCCACATATTCATTGTCTACATGTTAATGTCCTGTTTGTGCCCTGTGTATCTGACTCAATGATATGACTCTTCCGGTAGGCATGGCAGCAATCCGTAAAAAGCTGGTGATTGTAGGAGATGGAGCCTGTGGAAAGACCTGTCTACTGATCGTGTTTAGTAAAGACCAGTTCCCAGAGGTGTACGTCCCCACGGTCTTTGAGAACTATGTAGCTGACATTGAGGTGGATGGCAAACAGGTAAGCACCCGCCCCCTAATACACATACAATCACACACATACACACACACAGGTAGGGAGAGAGTTAAATGACGGTCATGTAGCCTATTTGGTCTGTGCTTACATGAGCATGTGAGGCAGTGTAGCAGTGATTGCCTATTGGTAGTAGTCAAATGTTGGTAGGCAGGCAAAAGGTCATGGCAGTGTTTGTTGTGTTCCATTATTTTGGTGTAGTTGCGTGGATGACTGCATTCACGACTGCTCCAGGAAGAGCTATGCTTTTTGATGCCACTCTTCAGTCATAGGGACTGAACTCTTATGACACGTGATGAGACTCTTTAATAAAAAACGAAATGAGAGCACTAGAGCAAATATAGAAAAGGGCCTTTTCTATGTTGGGCTATTAACATAAAAAGTGAGTTACAAGTGGCCTCAAGTACACCCCCATCACACTCACTCTCTCTCTCTCTCTCTCTCTCTCTCTCTCTCTCTCTCTCCCTCGCGCACTCTCTCTGCTTGCCTTAGTTAAATTAAGTCTCGCCTCTTTACACTTTCGCCCTAATTTGGACTCCTCATTTAGCTCCCTGTCCCCATTTCAGCTCAGAGTTTGTAGTCTTTGATGGCTCTTCATCTTCTGGGATTCACGTGAGTGAGTCTGTCCTGAATAGCACACCAGAGAACCATGACCGCTATTTCTCTGACTGACTGTTTTGTCTTTGGACGTTGAGTTGGTTGGAGTCGACTTTTAGACAGACCTGAACCCTGAACCCCTCTGGCTCGCCTCTGTCTTCCAGTTGTGGTATAACCTAGCAACGTTGCAGACAAGTCACTTGAAACTTGACATGTTTACACCTGAAGTATAGCACAGCGTAAGTCTTTGACTGGACAGATAAGCATGACCTTTTCTGGGAGGGTTGACTGGCAGGCATAGGGGAAGTTGGCAGTGATTACCAGCTCTTCAGTACAGGATGGTGTTGATGTGGACATACTGAACTGAAGACGACAAAATGGACCTGTTGAAAAGAGATTCTTGTCAGCTGTTTGAAATGAAACTTTGTGTGTGTGTTTCTTTAAGGTGGAACTGGCTTTGTGGGACACAGCTGGACAGGAAGACTATGATAGGCTCCGCCCCCTGTCCTATCCTGACACTGACGTCATCCTCATGTGCTTTTCCATAGACAGTCCTGACAGTTTGGGTGAGAACACACACACACACACACACACACACACACACACATACATACACTGAAGCACTTATTCTCTTGTTCTGTTACTCATGCTTGGACTGAAAGCTCCTGCTTCCCACCCTCTTCTGTTCATTTTTCACCCTGTAGCATCTCTTCACTCTCAGCAACTTGTTTGCTGTACAGTAATTACATTTTTATACCCAATTTACACAGAACAGTTTACTTCCAGCTATATTTTGCCAACCATCTTGTACAGTATAACATATAATTTCTGCCTGTCATCATAAATTAGATTTCATAAAATACTGAGAAGTTTCTCTGCTTGAGCAAAGCACTTTGCTGCAGGGGGACTAGCCCTGAGACTACATCTTTACATTTGTAAGTCGCTTTGAAATAAAAGTCTCCGCCAAATTAAAAGATATCAGTAATTAGTTGAAAAAACTAATTAACCCCCCCCAAAAAAAAACAACAACACACACACACACACACACACTCCTTGTAAAAACTCCTCCTTGGATCCTTGGTATACAGCACTGAAGCGTTCAGGGTGAATCTACTCAAGCAATGATTCATCGTTGGAGACAGTGCACTGGAACAAGCAAAATTGAGAGCACTAAATTTAACATCTATCATGCTCTTGGCCTTTACAGAGAACATTCCGGAAAAATGGACACCCGAGGTGAAGCACTTTTGCCCAAATGTTCCCATCATCCTAGTTGGCAACAAGAAAGATCTCCGCAACGACGAACACACACGTCGAGAACTTGCCAAAATGAAACAGGTACACACATTCACTCACAATCGATTCAGATATTAATGTTCTTGGGGGTATTCCAAGTTCTTCTTTAGTGACAAAACCAAGGAACTTCCTGGTTGAATGGCCCCATGGCTTCATTCTCCTTGCTCAACAAAACCACAGTGCACTGCTTTGAGCAAGGTCACTACTGACTTTGAGTTCACTTTCTGGGTTAGTCACTAAAACATGTGCTTGGAAGACCCCACTGCCTTTTTCAGTGGTCTGGTTGTTGGTATATGGTGTATGTGCGTATTTGGTTTACTTGTTGACTGTACTCTTATGTTGATGCATCATCAACCATTCTCTTATTTTCTTTTCTACCAATAGGAGCCCGTCAAGGCAGAGGAGGGAGTAGACATGGCCAATAAAATCAGTGCATTTGGTTACATGGAGTGTTCAGCGAAGACAAAGGACAGTGTGCGGGAGGTGTTCGAGATGGCCACCAGGGCGGCGTTACAAGCACGCCGGGGCAAGCAGCGCACCAAATGTGTTCTGCTGTGAGCCATTGGCTACTGGACTCTTCCCATGCCATTGGGACTAAAAGGAGATTGGGCAGGGGGGAGGAGGGGTTGTGCACACCGTGCGTGAAGATATGATGCTTGGTGCCTCCACTTTCAACCATTCACTATCCACGCACACACAGACACACACACACACACACACATAGACATATACACCTCCTGCAGAGCTGCCAAACTCCCTGAACATAGAGAATTAAATTGCTTTTATTTGTGATGACATGGGAGCTTTCATCAGTATTTAAGCAACCGGCGGACTAGGACATTCCTTTATGTTCTGAAGTTTTATCACTTTAACTAATTTTTTTTTTTTTTTTTGGATGCCATTGCCCTGCCCACCTGCCAAATACTGCTATGTGACCTTATGAGTGGGCCGGGCCTACCTGCTGTCAATCAAGTACTCCGCCCTGCAGGTTGTTATGTATGTCTTTGAAAACCAACAGGGCTGATGTTTTTTTTTATTATTATTATTATTAAGTTTGTTGTATGTACAAATCATTTTGAAGACTTGTTTAGATTTAGAGGACAATAAATTAACTGGTTAAAATGAGTCAAGAAAATGGGGCATGTATACGAGTTTGTACATATGAAAAATGTGCGCATATTCACATGTGACTACCGACATGACTGGAAGCTGCATTTGTAAACTAGGTTTTCTTGTAATAAATGAATTTCTACAAGGATCTTAACAAGTGTTATGCGCTAAACCAAACGCTGTGGTCACACCACCATACCTGTAGGCTATATTATGAAGTAAGGGTACTGGTTTATCCAGGTGCCTCATGAGAACAGAGATTTCCAAAGCACTGGATCATTAAACCTGTATTGTTGCAGAAGAGAAGCATTCTTTTGAGGTCGGCACTCGGCAGATACTCTTGACCTGAAGTTACCTTTCCAAGTAAGCTGTTAGGTAGCAGCACAGCTTATTTTCAAGTCAAGTCAAGTCAGTTTATTTGTCAATTTCTTTACATGTACTACACATACAAAGGGTTATTTTGAGCTGCTTTAAATGTGTTTAAATGTTAGAGAAACATCAGTGTATTGATGAATGAACTTAATTCCTCTTCAAGGATACTAATGCATCCTGCAGTAATTACATTGAAAGGAATTTCTGTATTTTGAATAAATAAATATTGGTATAATGTTGCTGGCGTGAAAAAGGTGGCTGGGCATCATGCCCTCTATGTTTGTCCTGGCCATCTTTCAGAGGTAATGCAAACTTATGAGGCTCTTGATCTGTTGCATCTTATATCATGTGTTATGATAGAGAAAAAAAAGACTAGGCCTACATAACAATAAACACTGCAGGAGGAGTTCCTGAAGAAAAATCAATCAATTCATTCCATTCTATAGAAGGCCTCTACTTTACACCATAACATTGTTTACCAAACAATGCTTTCCATAACAGTCTTAAACAGCTATAAATATTGTAGCTGTTTTGTCTACATGAGTACAGTACAGCCTTGGGTCTTAGTGTGAAAAGGAAGGAACTCGTCACCAAACCTCCACCCCCCAACGGGTTACACCCATATACGGTTTGCCTGAAAAGCTCAAAGCGCTGCATACTTTCGGTCTTGGGCAAGTCCGCTGCGCGATGCTGCGGGGTTTGTGAGGCGTCGACGCCCTGTTCACTCTCGCTCACTCGTCCTCTTTCATTGAGTTTCAATCTTCTCCCGCTCAAGCGGTGGTAGTGCAGAGCGCTTGTGCGAAACTCCCCGCTTTTATACGGGCCTATTTTTAGCCGTGTCGAGTCAACCTATTTTTAACCAATATGAGCTCATCTTTTTCCGTTACACCCAATGAGAAAGAAGAAAGAGCCACGTGTGTGAGAAAAAGAGAACGGGG
>JASCQY010000173.1:19901932-19913988 GCA_030264315.1 Sardinella tawilis
TGTACTTCAGCTGTATTTCTATATGTATGAGGTTTAAAGTGGTGGTGTGAAATAAACAACATTCATTCATTCATTCATTCATTCATACTAAATACTATATATATATAGTATATACTGTATATAATACATAATAGTAGTGTACTGCTTGCTATCTACTGTACTGTAGTATATGATGCAAATTGATATTTTATTGTGCTACTGTATTATTGACCAGCGATTTTTTTTTTCCTGTCTGTATCCCCATATCACTGTAATCCTGCAGTGTCCAAGCAGCACCTATGGGAGTTACAGCTCCACTCGCGAGTACCCTGATGATGTCATCTTCTTCAGCCGCACACACCCGCTGATGCAGGAGGCGGTGCTTCCGCTGGGTGGGCGGCCCTTACTCATACGAGTGGGAGTGGCTTATAAGTTCACTCGGCTGCTGGTGGACAGGGTGGAGGCTGTGGATGGACAATATGATGTACTCTTCATCGGAACAGGTGTGTGTGTGTGTGTGTGTGTGTGTGTGTGTGTGTGTATCGTGCGTGCTTGTATACTGCATACATGTCTGATACCAAACCCTTTGAAGGGTTCCACTCTCTGAAGCCAATTAGTCAGGTTTCTCCAGCCAACATGAAAGCAAACCTGTAAGATAAACGCTCCCTGAGGTATCCCCAGGGCCAGCGCTGTGATCTTGTATACAACATGCTCCATGGCCTTGCACAACACATACTGATGTGTGTTCATACTCTGTGTGTTGCAGACTCTGGGCTGGTGCTGAAGTCCATCCCCTTACCCAGAGAACACGGCCAGGACATCACTCTGGAACAGATGCAGGTTTTCAAGGTAGTTACAGAGGGAGGGTTACATAGAGGAAGAAACACATGGAAAACCTCAACTCTGATCTCAATCTACCACTCAGATTGTTTCTGCAGGCCTTCTTAGTATCTTCTTTAAAGTGATTAGCCCATATTATCTTTGATTGAATTGTTTGGTAAAATGTGCTTACATTCTAAATTTACTGCTCATGTAGCCTCTCTGGCCATTACATTGAGTTAAAGTGAGTTATTATAGTTAAACTGGCTATCTGCAGTCTATCTTTATTAGATTTCTTGTATTGTTTTCTTATGTTCTCTCTCTCTCTCTCTCTCTCTCTCTCTCTCTCTCTCTCTCTCTCTGTTTCTTTCTCTCACCCTCTGCTGTTGTCTCTTTTTAACCTACAGCACAAATCACCAGTGACTGCCATGACACTGTCTAAGAACAAGGTGAGATGGTACACAAGTATATTGCGCACACACCCAGAAACACACCAACCAAGAGACACACACTCACACACACCCACACACACACACACACACACAAGAGCTCTTTTGGCACAAGGGTGTCTGGGGAACCACATTGTGCCCCCATAGTGTCACGTATGTGATGAAAGACGTTTGAGATGCAGATTCACACTCTTAATGAGTGCCAGTGTGTGTTCGCTCGGTCGCCATAGCAACACGTTTGTAAGTCCTTGAAGAAGGAATCGAGGCTATGATTATACAGTATGCTTGTGCCCGCATCTGTGCCATGGGTGTGTGTGTCTTGCTGTCTGTGTTGTGGCGCATTTTTTATTTCATAATAATTCTATAATAAGATTCTGTGGGAGTATAGGTTGGTCACAATGACTGTATGTAAAGTCATTGGTTTGTCATACTTATGTTACACAGAGCCTATTATGGGTGGGTATGTATTTTAGTGACTCTCTCTAAATTAGTCTTTATTGACACTGTACTCTGTATTTCTCTCTCTGGGTTTGTGTGTGTGCGTGTGTGTATGTGTGTGCATGTGTGTGCGTGCGTGTGTGTGTGTGTGTGTGTGTCTGTGTGCGTGTATATGTGTGTGTGTGTGTGTGTGTGTGTATGTGTGTGCGTGTATATGTGTGTGTGTGTGTGTGTGTGTGTGCGTGTATATGTGTGTGTGTGTGTGTGTGAACAGCAGTGGCTGTTTGTAGGCGCGGCGGAGGGTGTGGCGCAGCTGGGGCTGTTCCAGTGTGAGCTGTACGGTCAGGCGTGTCCAGAGTGCTGTCTGGCCAGAGACCCCTACTGCACATGGGACGGCCATGCATGCAGTCCCTTCATGCCCATCGCACGCAGGTGAGGGGGCCACTTATCTCTCACACATACAGAGAGAGAGAGAGAGAGAGAGAGAGACACGCTTGATGGTGTTTTTTGCCCTGCTTGATGGTGTTTTGGCACTGTTAAGGGTAAAAAAAGACCAATGGGCTAGACACACACACACACACACATGTCTGTCTACACACACATCAACACATGCAAACACAAACAAAGCAACACACTTATGCTCACACCTCCTCATTTTGTATCTTGTCATACATACACACACACAGACACACACACGCACCCAGACACGTCTTTCTACACACTCACATCAACACATGCAACAAAGATAAACACACACACACACACACACACACACACACACACACACACACACAACAGTATGCTCACTATGTTATGTGTGATGTGTGTAGGAGAAACACCCGGCAGGTGGGCGATGCAGGCGATCCACTCAATCAATGTGTCAGGCAAGGAGGTAAGCTGGACTGCCTTTCTAATACACTCACTGTCTGACTGCCTTTTCAAGCCAAATTAAGTAGGGCATACCATATGTAGTAACAGAAATAAGATATAGTAACATCCTCCTAGTAACTAAACATACGCACAACAACATCAATACATGTAGACAGACAGCAGACAACATAAGATGATAGTAGATACTCTTTGGTGAAGTAACAAATAAAAGACTATGTTAGAAATACGTATGAACACACAAGCACAGTGCAAACTGTTGCTGTAGATTCAACATCTCTCACTCACCTCTCTCGCCCTCTGAATCACCCTCAGGCATCACCAAGACAACAGCATCCCACTCCATAACAGTTACGGCCCTGATCAGGCCCAGACTAGGTCCCCATTAAGACTTGTTCCCCATTAAGCCTTGATCTATCTAATCGAATAAGCCAAAACCACATAAAAGCTAATTTGTTTCATTCGATTTCCTCCAAAAGCTAAAGATGCGCTTGAGTGATATCGTGATGTTATCTGAAAAGCTTTGTATACCACGAAAGAAAAGCCAGTCAGCTATTGGCGTTAACGCTTTGCCAATAACACAGCCAGCCTACACGTAACCCATCAATCATGACTAATTAAGAACTTCATAGCACAGAGCACAGATGGCGATAATTACAGCTCTCCGGAGTCTCTTCTCTGCAAGGGCCGTCACAATCGTGCACAGGAGGCATTTGTTTTTGTTTATTTTTATTCACTTGCGGATCAGTCTCTCAGTAGTCAGTTCTGTGTGTCGTTTTTTTTTTTCCCCACCCTTCTCTTCAGTCTCCTATTATAGACTGTTTATTTTCTGGTGTCTGGAAGGATTTTCTAATGCGATTAGTTGTCATCTGTGCTCCTGACGTGGCTGGCTGAAGTGACTCATACACCAACCACTGTTAGGAAGGAGGCGCAGCCAAAACCGTCGCCGCAATCTGTGAAACCAAATGTGTGCGGCACATCCCCAATGTATAACCATTGGCTTTTTATCAGCACATATGAATCTGCTTTTGGTCGCTGTCATACTGCATGCTTCTAATTTACATCAAATTTCTACCAAATGATATTTTCTTTTTTGTGAGGTTATTTTGTGGCTGCCAAGAATTCTGTGTTCAAACTCAAAGCAGTAGAAAGATTCACAGCTTGTAATACTAGACATATGCGACCTCTCTGAAAACTAGCTGTACGTATGTGTAACTGAGAGAAGGGGGTGGAGGATGGTGACTTTGATATCTGCAACACAGTCAACTCTCAGTGTAGATGCTCTCGGTTATTGGTGGGCACTTTGAGTTTTTCCCTGTTGTTTTAACATGAAATTGAATAGAAGAGTACACTCTTCCACCAGGCATTTGGAAATAGTTATTGTGTAGTTCTGGTTACAGGTAGACAGACAAAACCAATTCTAGATGGAGGTAAAGTGACTTAAATATTAAAAATCAGATGCTTTTGCTTTTTATCTAATCTCATAATTAGTTTGTTTCTCCATAGCCCAATAATAATAGCTAATAGGATATCAGATCTGGCTTGACTACTTCACAGGAACAGTAAACACTTCACCACCTCACCTACTTGACTCACCTGGACTTGGCTTCTTATTAATAGAGATTAATAGAAATAGTCGTTAAATTAGATATGTCTGTATTTCTTTTTTGCAGCCGGGCTGCAAGTGGAGACTGAGAGGAAGTCGATAGTGGTTGCTGTTGGAAACAGCACCTACCTGGAGTGCCTCCCTAAATCCCATCATGCCTCTGTGACCTGGCTGAAGGAGACGGGAGAAAACAGTGCTGAACTTCATCAGGTATACAAATACTACACAAAGAACAGCTTATCCCACAATATACAATATATGAGGGTGTCATCACAATACACATAAATGTACACATTCAGTACATGTACTACATTATACACACGTGTGCACTCACACACATCCACACACACACCACACAAACATACATTCTGCATGAGCATGCATAACACTAACATGCATAACTCACTCTTTCTCCTGTTGCTTTGCAGGTGACATCAGGAGAGAAGCTGGTGGTGATTGACAGGGGGATTCTCATCCCAAGGGCGGAGTTTGTCCATGGGGGTGTGTACCACTGTCAGCTGGAGGAGCATGGCTTCCGTTGGACAGCAGTCACCATTCACTTAAACGTGATTGGTCCGGCCCCGTCGTCCGTCCCTGCCCCTGGCTCAGCCCAGTCCTGGTTCTTGGATGTGATGTCGCTGATTCACCCAAGTGACCTGAAGCAGCGTTGCCGCGAGCTCAACCATCGACGCCATGGCAACCGGGAGCGAGAGCGCCACCGTGGGCGCAAGAGAGGTGACCGGCACAGGGAGGGTGGGCGATCAGGAGGCGGAGGAGGAGGAGAGGGGAGGGGAAGGAAGAACAGGAGCAAGGCACCAACTTCTGCTCAGAGACTGCCAAGGAGCACATAGCCCTCACGCTGAAGTTTGTTTCACACACACACACACACACACACACACACACACACACACACACACACACACACATGCAAAAAGACATTCAAACAAGCACATTAACACATTTACACACTGACATACAAGACACACAAACACACAACCCAGGCCCACACAAAGACACACGCACACACACACACACACACACACACACACACACACACACACATATGCAGTGGCATACATCCAGTAAAGATATGTAGGCATATATCAGTATTCTGTATGCCTATATACACAGAACCAGAAATACAGTACACACACTTTGCACATGGTCAACACCTGCAACACAAGCACAGATACTTAAGCTGATGGACTGGAGTTGTGTTTCGACGAAGGATCGCTTTACCGCGCCCGGTGTGCTAAGCAGCGGATTTTGAAGGACTGTGAAGGCTAAAGAATGTGGTCTGTGTGAGCGGGTTGTAGAGACTGGAGAAACTAAACACGCTCAAAGAGAGACTATGTCTGACCCGTCTGAGAGCAGAGAACGACATAGAAACCGTGAAGATTGTATCGCGAAGATTGTCGGGGGCGCGTCCTAGGTTGACCCTTAAGAGACTGGTTGGGGGGTGTAAAATGAAAGCACAATATCTCTTCTTTGACCTGTTACACACACCAATGTATAATGCTGAAATGTATGTACTTTTCTTATTTAACTGTTTGTTTTTTGTATTTATTTCTCCTTTTTGTTTCTTCTTATCTTCTTCTGTGATTATTCACAACTCTAAAAAGAAAACATAATGGCTTGTTGTTAGTGGAAATGTAGGAATGTCAGATGTTAGAACTTACGTATTACACTTGTTTTTTGAATGTGATGGCAAAAGTGGTGAGGATGTTTTGTTTTATATAAGCTTCAACGGTGATTGGATGAGTTGTTTGGCGAATGATAAACAAAAGGACTCAATCCACTCCAGGACTGTCTTTGTGACTCATAAGTAAAGGATCAGTGGTCTATATTATTGGATCAAAGATAAACAGTTGGATCAAATATAAACCCGGTGTTCATCTAACTAGACGTGATGTGGGTGAGTTCAGCGCCACCTGGTTTCATGGGATCACTGGCGCCAGCACCCACTCTCTTCTGCACAGCGATTCTGAGTTATTGAAGCGCTTATTGAAGCACCTTTTGAAAAAAAAATGGGATTTAGGGTTCTGGGGGAGCCAAACTTTGAGAGCAGAAGGAAAATATTGCCAGCTTCTCTTCCTAATCACAAGATACAAGATGGAGAGGAAGTGTATGTGTGTGTGTGATTGTATCGCTTATACGTATGTATGTATGTATGTATGTATGTATGTATGTTTTCATGCATGTGTGTGTGTGTGTGTGTGTGTGTGTGTGTGTGTCCACCCTGCACAGGGGGTGAATTCTGTGACTCAGACCACCCAATAATCTCCTTCTACAGAGGATGGACTGTTTTATCTCTAGATGATCCCACATATGTGCATGTCAACCCTTTTGCTGATGTAATTCTCTTCAAGATGGCTGTCTCCTCTCCAGTCCTCTCCCCACTCCATCACTCTGCCATACACTTTTAACATCTTTTATTTGCTGCAGTGACTCTGTGAACAAAATAAAGTGTTTTCAATTATTTTCTCCCCACAAAAGTGGGTGCCTCCGCGTCTGTTTCTGGCAGTGTTCCCTCTTCTTTTCAGAGTCTGCGGTGTGTGAAATGGAGAGTATGAACTTCCGCGCCCCCCTCTCATTCTGTCTCCCTCTCCTCTCACTCCCTCTTTCTGTCTTTCTCTCTCTCTTTCTTCTCTCACTCTGTGTGTTCTTCCCCGAGAGACCTCATATTTATACATAAACAGATGAATAATAAGCAGTGTTTGGCACCGGGGCGGGTGTGCGGGGCGGGCGGCTGCCAAGGACGGCTCACTAATGAGGAGGAAGTGAGGAGACAAAAGACTTTCTATGTGGCTGACAGCCACTGGCGCTGAGGCTGTGGGACACTGGTGCCTGGAGGACCTGACGGTGTGACATCGCCTTCAGGAGGGTGAGAGGAGAAGGGGAGGAAGCCTTTGATCTCCCCAGACAGAATTTGAGAACAGGGAGTAGCACCAAGGCCAGGTCTGTCACAGGCAGCTGCTACCTGTGGATGGATGGGTAGATGTTTGGACCGTGGGGGTGTGGGGGGAAGAGAAACTGTGGGGGGAAGAGAAACTGATAGATGGTGATGGAAAAAAGGGGGATTCCAAGGGTGTGTCTTACTAAAACGAAGCCAAGCTTTTAATCAAACAAGTTTAGGAATGATGTCAGAGTTTATGACTGAACTAGGGATAGATCACAACAGGATCCAGAATAAAATTAATTTGACACCCATCAGAGAAGAGTGCTATGTATCAAACTCATAGACAGATCCACTGTGGCCTAGGTGTGGTTCATGTTATCATAAATGAAGTGATACAGGCTCGTATAACATTGAGGGTGGCAAAATGACACAGATGACAGTTACAAAACTTTGTTGCCCCCCATGGCCCGTAAATGGTATTGCAAGTCAAAGTCCTCACACTTTTTAGATAATCTGACTACATTTTAAAAAGACAGTCAGTGACGGCTGCAGAAACCTAAATATAATGAAGCCTCAACTGAATGCTGTTTCATGTAGCCCCAAACGCTGAATGTCCCTTGTCTATTGGATGATAATAGGCCATCATGTTGTTGTATGTAAATATGCTTGTACAGTATAGTTTCTGTAGTTGCAAATTGTAATAACCGAATGGGCTAATGATAATAATAGGCCTAATAATAGTAATAGTAATAATAATCATCATCATCATCATCATCATCATCATCATCATCATTGTCATAACCAATTCCTAATAGGAGAAGTAGAAAGGAAGAAGAACAAGAAAAAGGGAAAAAAAGACATACAACAACTTCATACAAAAAATGTTCAATCCTCTCTTCAATCCTATCTGATGCATGTGAATAGCATATCCGGAACCATTTAACTTTTGTCATGGTTTAGTAGGAAAGTAAAGTCAGACGGACTCAGTTTCCTGGCAACCTTCATTTTTGGGAGGAACTACAGAGGTAACGTCAGATAAATGTTTATTATTGTTGTTAATTAGCCTTTCCTAATATTGGCACATGGGAGCATTGACTCTTACTTTACAGTTATGATGTGGATATACGACACTATTTGCATGTAATGACGAAATGTTGTTTGCATGTTTAGTTAGAACTATACAACTCTAACTAACGAGGCCTGTCTGTCTTCTCGCCCACAACAGCTAGCAGCTAACCGTTAACTTTAGCTATGGTTGCTAGAATACGTAGCATACATTTTATCGGTTGGTGGGCGAATCCTTCTGTTTTGAATGATGAATACAGAGCAGCTATAACTAAAATCTTTGGTTTATGCTTTCTCAAGACAACGGGAGCTCATTTGTCGTTAGCACGTTAACGTAGGTAGCTGACTACTTGCATGATAAGTTAGCTAGCATAGCTATAATAGCACTAGCTAGCTACATTGACAGGTAGCTACGTCAGCTAAGGTTTTGCTGATAGCCAGCTACTGTGAAGCGATGTTAGCTGCTGATAGCTATCCGTCATGAAAGTTTCGGTTCCTAAAGATGAAATGGTCTTGAATTTTATGAATAGTTACATTAACCTGACTGCGTATTTCACTAATATTGTTTGCGGTCATGTTATTCATGTGGTTTACGGATAACAGATGGTTTTGACCCAAAAGCCAACAGCAAAGTTAGTTGTACATTAAGCTGTAAATTGTAATCAGTATTATTCCAGTCGGTGAAGGAAGTAGCCTTGTCAGACACAGGCCTGTAATGCAAAAATGGACGAATCTGTTCTACCTGTCAGTGACACGTAACATTAGATGTTTAGCTGCTATGTTCATCTGCGTCTTGGACACGTCTTGTGAGTCCTCATATGACCTATGAGTTATCTAGGCGTGTCCACAGTCATCATACTGTGTGAAGTAGCTATTTTTTGATAGCACACGGGAAATTTTCAGCCTTCAAAGCAGACCATGACAGCAGTGTTATTGTTGATGTTGATCTGGTGATGTCATCAAAGATGGTGAAGAATACTCATATTCTCAGCAGGAGGAGGAATGAGCCATTCCCCTGTGATTGGCCAAGATGTCCCCGAGGCAACCAACGGGGTGGACTCGCCGACCTCCCCTGAGATTTCCGACCGGCCGACACCACGCGCTCTGAAGTGTGACAGCAGGACGTTACAAGAAGATGATTTTCTACGTGAGGGGACACAGACTGAAACAGAGACTCGTGCAGACACACACCACATATTGAATAACTTAACCCCACATCCAAATTCAGATCCGTCATGCACCGAAGTCCCTCAAGCACACTCCACGTCTCTGACAGACACTCGCACACATGCACTGAACACACAATCCTCAGAATCTCCGCCCAAACGTAAACCCCATGCAAGCGAAGAGGATCTCAATGATTCGGTGTTCGCACACACAGATGGCATGAATCTCACAGACCCAGCAACCAAAGGCAGACCACACACAGAAGCACACAGTGCAGACCGACCAGAGCATGACAGCACACACACAAACAGTGGAGTGCCATCAGAAGATGGAGTGACAGAAGAGGAAGTGAATGACAGAACAAAAAGAACGGACAGAGAACAGGGAGAAGAGGAGAAGGCAGAGGTAAATATACGGTTTTCACTTATTGCAGTGTCTCTTTGCAGCCTACCCGACACAAGCAACTTTGAAATATGGTACAGCCCTGAGGTGTAAGTGATGTTTGTGCATATCAAAGCGTTTGAAGTCAGAGCATCTTATCTCAGTCTGTATGGTCTCACGGCAGTCAAAAAAGTCAGTGTGCCCTAGCAACCAAGTGAATGTTCTTTTTAGACCTGCTAAAACAACAGATGCAAACTTGATTTTGGTAGACATCCCTTTAAAGCTCATTATAAAGAGTGTGTGCTTGACCAAGACAGGCTAACACTGGTTACAGCAATGTTCCTAGATCATAATGCTATGAATTGTTTGTTATTTGTTTGTTTGTTTTTTAAGTTTATTAAGTTAAACAAAGAATGCAAGGGATGACTTTACACCTTAGTATGTGTACATACGATAAACATTGCATTGACATATTGCGTCTCTGATACAGCCTGCAGAACCATCGTCATCATCATCATCATCATCATCACAGAACCCTCGTGGTCTTCTCAGCACATCTGCCCCTCCCACAATCAGTGGGACCACCACGGACACGGACGGCGACTCCGACGATGTGCCTAGGCCCACGCACGTGATGGCAGAGGTGCGCGTGCGCGGCATGCCTGAGCGCGTGGTGCGTGGCATGCAGGACAGCAAGAGCCTGGACGAGCTGAGCGGGGCGTGTGGCGGAGGAGGGGTGCGAGGAGGTGCCCGGGCGGGCCAGGCCGAGGGCGGACGGAGGGCCACCATCTCCAGCGCCCTGGAGCTGGAGGGCACCGTGAGCCACGAGGGTGATCTCACCAACTTTATCTGTACGAACTTGGAGCAGAAGATCAAGATGAGCTCACGGCCCAGTCTTGACTGTGACTGTAAGAAAGAGTTAGAGAGAAACAGCTAGAGTGTGTGTGTGTGTGTGTGTGTGTGTGAGAGAGTTTGTGTGCGCATGTGTTTGGGTGAGCGCACACCTGTGTGTGTTTGTGAGAGTTTTTTTTATATTGATTAAGTCATTGAGATGAAATCTCTTTTCCAATAGTGTGTGTGTGTGTGTGGGCGCACTTGTGTGTTTGCTTGTGCAGGTGCATTTGTGTGTGTGTGAGTTTGCATGTATTGCATGCTGGTATTGTGGTTGCGTTAGAATTTATCTATTAGGGAAGAAATGCACAGAAATGAGGGCGTTTTGTTTCGGATTGAGGATCTTGATGCCGTAGATCACTTGCACATCTACTCTCTTGGCCACCTGTTCAGACTGTTTACTTTGTTTAGTCGGTTTAATCCTGGCTGCATGTTGAGTCTCCTTCTGTCCTCTGATCCACTCCCCGTCTCCCCCCCCCTCTGTTTATCTAGCGGACTCCAGCTCGGGGTCAGTCCGTGGGCGGGGGTCCCTGCGGCGGCCAGCAGACATCCCCCCGATCGACCCGTCCGTCCTGTTGGACCTACAGAAACACACGCAGGATGTGGCACAGAGTGTCGAGCTCATGATGCGCAGCCTCAACGGAACCATCCAGAATGTGAGCTTAGTGGTATAGACCTGCTGCGGTAGATGATGGCCACAACAACACCCTCGCCTCAGCATGTTTTTTTTTTTGTTTGTTTTTTTGAATGCTGAGAGTTGAGTTTTATTCTCTCTCTGCTTATTAGACCAACACATACAGTATAATAGATGTTGGCCAATTGATCAAATTACACAAACCATGTAGTCTATTTTATTAAGCTTTTGTTGTTGTGAAATGAAATCTCATTTCTTTTCATTTTCGCATTCTCTGCTAATGTCGTTCAAATACAATGAATCTGATGAAATGGGTTTCATCTGCATGTGTTTGTGTGTGTGTGTCCCGCAGATGACAGCCTTGAGTGTCGGCTACATCCAGACGTACAGAGACTCTGTGGATAGCCTCGGGGAGTCTGTGGATATGAGCATAAAGGTATCGTGGGGAAAAAGAAAATATCATTTCTGTTGTTTATGTAATACTGCATGCATTGAATGCTTTTGCATCAAGTTAATTTGTGTGTGTGAAGAGACAAAAGGGCGTAGCGCACTAAGGAGACTACAGATACTTTTACTCAGGTGCTCCTCTGCTACAAAATCTGGTCAAAATCCAAAAGAGAAAGGAATTTGCAAAGGCACTCTGAGATTTGGAAAAAGTATTAAAAAAAGCCTTTAATGTAACATGGCAAGAACTGGTTTAAAAGCACACAGGCCTACGCATTACAGCCATATTGGCCTTCATCAGGACATAGACAGAGTGAGTCATTTCTGTGTGTGTGTGTGTGTGTGTGTGTGTGTGTGTGTGTGTGTGTGTGTGTGTGTGTGTGTGTGTGTGTGTGT
>JASCQY010000173.1:19937291-19948369 GCA_030264315.1 Sardinella tawilis
GGATGGGGGGGGGGCGGTGAGGGAGGAAGGCTGGGGAAGGGCTGGGTCTGTCAGGAATCCTCTGCCACACTGTGTTGTGATCAAAGCACTCCTGGACCCCCCGCCTCAACTGCACTCATGCACTCATCTGAGGAGGAATTGCTCAGCCATGCACATCTACACATCAAAACCACACACACACACACACACACACACACCAGCAAGCGAATAAGTGCGTATCATACATACAGAGAAACACACTAGCGAGCAAAGAAGTGAATATCTAACACACAAACACACACACACACAGACTCACACACACACACACACACACACACACACACACACACACACACATAAACAAACATGTACAGACACATGAACCACAGAAAAATGAAGATCAAACCATTACTTACCCCAAAATCCCCACCTCTGACCTACATTGTCAAGCAAAGAATACACACCTGTACATCTTTTCTGGCATAGATGTTTGTCTGCTACAGTTGAGTTTCTTTGTTTAATTCACATAAGCATGATGTGTAGCCCATCATGTTCAAGTTTGAGGGGAGTATATGCATGTGCGACTGTGTGTATGTCTGAGTGACATGACGCCGTTTTAGCGCCGCTGCTGCTGATTCAGTAGTTCTAGAAGCGCCGGGTGTGTTTGGGGCTCGGGACGGGCAATTTGAGAGGGGGCCATGGCAGGGTGACAGCCCGCCTTTGTGTTCCAAATCCCAGACCAATCCACCGGCCATTGTGGCCTGGCGATCGGGTGGGCGACATAGAGCTGAGCGTAGGGTTTCTGATACAAGCGTTGCCCAGCAGAGCGATGACTCGCACGTTTTTTCAGTCCCTGATCCTCTCCCTTTTTTTTTGTTGCTCGCGTGGCAGACGGCGTCACTCAGTCAACTCCATGCCCTATGGCCCTCTGCTGCCCCTCAGACCAGCCAATGGCATCTCCATAACAGCAGGTGCGTCTCCACAACAGCCCGACCCCAGAACAACAGGTGAATCGCCACAGCATCCCAACCCCATATCTACAGGCTTATATCAGCATCCCATCTCCATAGCTGCAGGTACATCTCCATAGCATACCATCTCCATGGTGAATCTCCACAGCATCCCATCTCCATAGCTGCACGTACATCTCCATAGCATACCATCTCCATGGTGAATCTCCACAGCATCCCATCTCCATAGCTTCAGACACACCTCAACAGCATCCTAGCATTGTATAACTACAGATACTGTATCTACACAGACAACATCCCAACCCCATAAGTACAGGCACATCTCCACAGCATATCCTCTCCATAGCTGCAGGTGCATCTCCACAGCATCCCATCTCCATAGCTACAGGCACCTCAAATCATCTCATCTCCATGACTACAAGCACATCACAGCAGCATCCCATCTCTGTAACTACAGGCACATCTCCACAGCATTCCATCTCCATGACTACAGGCACATCTCCATATAACTTGGACGACTACTCTACAGCATCCCTTCACTAAAATGACAGAGACATAACTGTAGCATTCCAATTTCATTACAACAATGATTTTAAAGTGTACTATCTCCAAAACTACTTGGCATATCTCTGCAACATTCCATTACCACAACCGCAGACACCCTTTAGAATAACCTTCCATCTCTGAAGCTATGGAGTTCAGCATCTCATGTCCACAACTACAAGGGCATCTTTAAAATCTCAACTACAATCTTGCATGATTACATCTTCACATAGGTGCTTCTTCAGCATCCCATCAACATACTCAACATACTCACAGAGTTCTAACTCCATAGCCACAGCTGTTTTTTGGCAGCATCCTATCACCTTTGTCACGGGTACATCTTCACTTTGCTTAACTTTTCACCTCAGGTCACTGTCCTAGTTGTCCTCTACAAAAACGCATGTCTATCTTTACGTCACTAGTGCTCTTCTTTACAGACTTTAGCAATTATAATTATAGGCTCACAGGTTTACTGACAGAGTGACCCCAAGAAGACTTTTCCACTGTTGCCCAACTACAGTAATAATATGATCAGGTGAAGGTGGCAGATACCAGGTGGAAGATACCATACCAAGACTTTCATGTAGAGTAACATTCTTCAATTAATGCAATTAATGATAGTTTAACTTGGCTTTAACTACTTTAACTAGTTGTCTGTCTCCCTGTGTAGCCTAAAACTACAGTATATTTATTTCATTCTGACTGCATGGGAACAGGTGCAACTTTAAAGTTTATAAAGGCTGTCACAGACGAGTGTACAAAGAGAAGATTTTTTTTTTCATATTAAAACATTTCATTACAGTGGTTTAGTTTTTAATGCTGATACACAACTGTACAATTCGAGAACAACATAATTTCTTGATTTGAAGACTTTTAAGGTTTAGCCACATTTATCACTGTGACTTTGTTGGTGAGCTAAACAACAAAAACAAACAAACAAAAATAATAATTTGGACTGTCTCTCCCCAGTCCGACTCATGGCTTTGGCGGGGTTATGTTTATGAAGTGCCAAGAGTGGGCCTAGAGGAAAACAACACAACAAAAGATCAGGCATCAGGGTGACATCATTTGACATTTGCCTGAAATGGCCACAGCAGAAGCTGGTAGAAGGCATAGAGCCCGCCAACCACCCCCCAACCCCCCTCACCCCTACTCCCTCCGCCAGCTTCACCATGACGTGATTGTTGCTGGAGAAGGGGTGTTACAGAAAGGCACAGGGAGGGAAAGGCACGAGGAAACGCACTGGAATGCAACCCGGGAAGAGGAGAGGAGGGGAAAGGAGGGGGGCAATTAATTCTTTAAACATCTCCGAGCTTTTTCTCCCCCTTTGTGGACATTTTGAGATTCCTTTGTTCCCTACTTCTTGTGCACTGTTCTGTTGTTAGGACAACCGGTAGGAACTGGCATCTGACTAATGGCAAGCTTTCGTCTTTGTGCGTGGTTCTAGCACACACACATACTGTCTCTCTTTCTCTCTCCCTCTCCCTCTCTCTCTCTCTCTGTACATATTAAACCGCTCTGCCTCTGTCTACTTCATCATACTCAGAATGAAAGTGCTTTCTGGCGGTATTTGAAAGAGGCTTTTTAAAAAGACCCTATTCAGCTGCTACGGCCCTTTATTAACACGCTCTTCTCTGCGAGGCTGCTGAACCCGCCGCTGATAAAGCGGCGCGCGCACGGAGGAGGTCTCGTGCTCAGGTATGATGTCCTTTTCATTCTCCTAGGCTGCCTCCCATTGGCTGGTCGGCACTGAGGGGGCTTTTGTTCTACCACTCCACCACCACCCCTTCTCCTGTGTCATCCCTCCCTCCCTTGCCGTGGCCCCTCGCTCTGCTGTGAGCGTGAATGGACATACGCACAGTCGCAGAGCGTCGCTCAAACTCGCTCTGGCCTCACCGGCCGACGGAGACTGCCTAGCGGGCTCGCTGATTGGGTGAGGCAACATCCACCTGCTGGCTGTGCGCCCCGGCGTTCCCGATCGCTTTCATCCCCGTTCGAGGTCCATTCGCGTTTGGGTAAGCCAGGGAAGGACGATGTGGAACATTGCTTTTTGGACGGCGTGGTCGGATGTCCTGGTATGAGATACTGCGTCCTTCAACCATTTAACATTAACTTTTTGTTAAGCCCAGCGTCGCTCATGGCCAGCACGGGGATTGTTGTTACGAGAGATTTCAACACTGATGAGGAAAATTCCTTTCACCTTCACTACTTGAACAACCTACAATTTGGCGCTCAAGCAGCTACCTTGAAACAGTGATAGAGTTCTTTCAACGCTTTCATAGGCTTTTCACTGTGCATTCCTCTCACACGTGTAAGGTAATTTTAGGTCGGTGGAGGAATAGTCAAGTTGTACTTGTGCAATTACAATAAATGTTGATGTGTGCATTCTAATAGAGAGTTAGGCTAAATATAACCACAGTTATTTTTGTTACGTTGACAATATAATCTGGGCTACTGTATGCTTTGTCATATCAAACTGCGTTACCCATGGCAAGGAACACAATGTTTTGTCTGGATACCGAGCCAGTATGTGATCAAATGATATATCTTTTTTTTTCCTGATACAAATGATGAATTGCGCTCTTGCTTTCTGCGTTTGTGCGCCTGTTGCGCCTTTTTGCCATGATCTTGAGACTGGGGTTACCGATATCAGTGCTCACTGTGGACGTTTATCTTGCGCTTGATCTCGTGAGGCAGGCAAGGTCCTATAAGCGTGAGAGCGGTCGACTCCATCCTTATGCTTGCTCGTCTGGGCACGCGGGGAGTGAAGGACAACAGGTGCCCCATTCATGCGTGTGCATCCCAGTGGTCCATTATATTTTAAGAATGCATCAGCGAACCACTTGAGACCTTGGCGGTTGTGAGAGGAGGATGCCATCTTAGACCATGCGCTTTTGTTTTACGCGAAAATATCATCAGACCCCCACAGTATTCAAATAAAAATAAAGTTGTGCACGTTGACTGGCATTATCATCTGCGTGTTATGGCTACATGACCACAACCTAATAATTATTTCCCCTTCAACTTGTTTTTAAGGTGAGATGGAGTCGTGTGTGTCTATTTAAACTGTTGGATGGACGACCACGCTAGCACCTCAGATAGAACAGGTAAGATGGTAGGGCTCTATCCAGCACTGGATTGATGGTGAGGTGCAGCTTCACAGCAGCCATGCGCTGCTGCCTCTCCAGCTACCTTTCACAGCTGGTCACACCACTGGAGCCCACATGCATACAAATGAACATGGGATGTGCTGTGTGTGTAAGTGAGAGAGAAAGAGATGTGAATGAGAGAGTATATGTCCTGTTCTCTATGGCTTTTTGAACGTGTGTGCGTGCCCCTCTGTCCTGTTTTGTATGGTTTTGTATTTCTATATAGCCTAAATGTGTGTGTGTGTGTGAGACACCCCTGCTGTCCGCTTCTCCCTGCCCTGTATGGCTTTTTATTCCTATCTGACTGTGCTAAGGATTCATATAGGGATGGAAGCCATGCAGGGCGCGGAGCCCACATCTCCATGGTAACCAAGGAGTGAGCAGGGGGCATGTCGACCCCTTGCCAAACACCTGGCCTGGCACCTGTCTTGGCGTGGGCATCGCGTTGGAAGCGCCCTGTTCTTGCTGCAGGGAGGCTGTCTGAAGCAGTGGTACCATTCTGTTTACAGACGGCTCTCTGAAGTAACACACACATGCAGCATCGCCAGTGAAGTGAATAAGCCCGAGGGCCATATACACCAGACACAGAAATGCAACCATGAAGGATGAAAGAGACCATCATAGGCTCCCAAAAGCTCCTTCATACCTAGTAGATGGGTGCTATTCATGCGTGCCTTTATGTCTGTGTATGAGTGTGTGCGTGTGCGTGTGTATGTGTGCGTGAGGGATAAGGTAAAGGAATTTAGACAAGGTTTGATCTGTCAATCAGGAAGTGCATAAGTTTTGCCTATAATGTTCCAACTGTCTGTCAACTGCCATTTACTGGCATATCATTAAAGTGGTGATGCCCTTCATTTAGGCATTGACCCTACAGTTTTACCAAGTAAGTAACTCTGATCAATGATGCATGCACAGACAGCAGAGCGTACCTCGGATGTACTGGACCCAGTTCCAGTTCCAGTTCCGACATACACAAACACTGCAGTTCAAAACATCAGGCAACCATTACCATCCGAGTTTTTTCTTGTGAAATTGATTCATTCTCATCATGGTCATAAAGAGTATCCAAATATCTGTAAATCTAATATGAAATTATCACAAAATTGTCAATTGTTCCATTCAACTGACATGGTGAATTTTTAAATGATATTCCAGAAACCAAGCCTCTTGGAAGGCATGGTAGCCACAGCTGAACTAAATCGAGGAACTTAATGAAGAATCTCTGATTTGTTTCCATGAGTGGAAACTTGGGAAGGATACTGTGTGAATGTGTTTACTCACCTGGTGATAACAGATAAACTGATGGTGAGAGGAGATGGTGACTTTTTTCGTGACATTGTAAGATATGTCCCAATAGAGGAACACTGGAACCACAGCACAGATACATTTCTGAATCTGCCATCACCGTGCTCTGTTCATAAGATCAAGGCAACCTGCAATGCCCTTCTCTCAAGTGACGTTTGGCGAGGCAATACTTTAACTTATACATCAATGCCCTCTAGAGGCTCAGTCATGTTTGTGCAACATCTCTGCAGCACTCTGGCAAGTCCTCACGTCCCGCTCAATATATTGATCAGGAAAAAATGCTTTTAGTTGAAATACATGAGGGATGAAGCTTATTGAAAGCATAAATGTTTCTCAGCTCTCTGACATCAGTCTGATGAATGAATTGCTGTTTTGATTTAATGTACTACTACCATGGAAGCTGCTTGCATTTTCTTGGCAGGCATGCCTGTTACACCACAACTGTACACCATTGTGGATCATTTGGATCACTATCTTTGCAGTGTAGCCTATGCATACACGAGTAACAGTTTTGAAGCCTCTTTTTCCATGTTTCTGTGAGTTTAAACAGTTGGGTACTGAATGGAGACAAGTAAATTACTTACTGTCTATGGTAAATTACAGTGAGGAATCCCATCCCTCCTAAATGTATTCCTGTCATAAAAAAATGATCTATGGTCAGTTAGCTGAATCAAGAATAAATCTGCCATGCGGACTATTAATCTTGCACAGGACAAGTGAAAATGACTGACTGCCAGGACAGCATTGTATGCCATTGTAGCCTAGATGGGTACAAATGACTGGAGTCTGGAACTGGAACTCATGGTTGATGGTACAACTGAACACAATGTCAGATTTAAGGATTTTAATGCAACACTGTATAACGTTTCACCATTTGAGTTACCTTGTTATGAGACAATTTGTTTTGGTAGCATCTCCTAATTAATTCATGTTGTAGTCATATGAAGTGTGAATAACAATAAGGGTTATTCCCACGAGCCATCTAGATGTAGTTGAGTGGAGGGTAAGAAACCACCACAAAATAAAAGAAAACCTTTACAGGATGGCTTTGCTGACTTTGCTATCAAACACGATCTTCTGTGGGAAATGTTTGGAAGGTTTTGTGTGCTTACTAAGTAGCCTAGCAATTTAAGTGCTTTTTATTAACTAGAAATTTCAAAATTAATTTGTTCCAGAGTAAATTGACAGATACAAAGTTTCTTTATCTTTTGCAGAAGTTCTATTAAATATTAAAGTTTATTACTCTTTGTTTGTTCTTGCATGCATATTTTCAAAGATCCTGTTGTAAGGCTGATAGGCTAAACTGATTTAATGCAAATAAAACAATCAAAAACTAACATGTTTACCAGTCTTGTATTGTGTGTGAAAAAATAAACATTGCAACATTTAGACATTCCAAAAATCACATTAAAATCAGACAGACGTAGAGATCAACAGATTGACTGATCTCATACGGGCAACAGGCCTATTTATTTGTGCTCAACATATCAAACAAATGAAATTAATGTAGGCTCTCTCAATATCTCAAGACATTTTCACTGTTTTACTGCATATGTTCAACACATTTCACACCAGCCCTGGTCATGTTCCCCGAGGGACTGTAACCTGTTGCTCATATGGGCCTAGAACACCTATAGGGCATCAGCAGGGGGTGGCAGGTAGAAACCTTCCATCGCTCCGCCACCAAGAGATGTACTGGGGTTAAAGGAGCGAAACATCTGTGACTGGTGGTCCCCAGCTGATGACCCATTCCTGCCCATGGGTGTGGTGCATAGGGGAACACACTTGTCTAGAGTGCACTGGTGGAGGTGCGGCAGGCAGAAATGCCCAGCAGGCATACCAACAGCCTGTATCTTCAAAAAAAAAAAAAAAAAAAAAAAATCATGGGCAAAGACATGCAATTCACATGTTTCTGGATAATGTAATTCTAAAGATTTCTGATTTAATCCATCTGCTCCTCCTCATGCTACTGAGGTTTAGTGTTTTTGTTGGAAGCCATCAACATGCTTCACTTTAGGTTTTTCAGGATCAGTGTGCTCAAAACCAAATCCACAAATGAATTAGGCCTAGCGTACATCAAGTGTGGACATTTTGTTCAGTGCTGCATTCTGCACTGGCTGCTTCCTAACCAATGTCTGAAGGATGAAAGATGAAACATAGGCCTACAGTGAAAAGCCTACACACCCTGTCTGAAAAACAAACAAACAAACAACAACTGCAGGGTAATCTATGGTGGGAAAACTGCATAGGCCTATGGAAATATTTTTGTCATAGCATGAAGGGGAAGATGTATTGGAAATCCTACAAAACATCATGTTGTCCATAGAAATCCATCGAAAAGTAGTCAGTGAATCCACTAGGAATAAGCAGCCTAGGCCTATGCCTGTTTTCCTATCTAGCCGTACTTTGCCCCATGTAGACCTAAGAATTAATTTGGTGGAAATTTTGGAGAAATCACAAATTTTCTGTTTGTCAATTATTGTGCATATACTGAAAGTAAATAAATAAATAAATAAATAAATAAATAAATAAATAAATAAATATAGCCTACACATTTTGCCCAAACCTCATTTTCAGTAAGGGGTGAATAATTTCAAAGCATCTGCATTCATTAGCCTACTGAGTCTCCCCTAGCAAAGATTTCCAAATACAACGAAAAACTGTTACAAATTAAATGTTACATTACATGGTTTTAAACTAGACAGACAGCAATGTAAAACTTCATATATGTTTTGGCATTCAGACCTGACATTAAAGACTCAAATTTGTTTTAAAATGTTTATCTTTTACACACGCCCTTTGCGGATATGACGTAGATTATGTGGGTGACTGAAGTGCACCGAGTAGGACGGAAGGCTCAACAAAGGTTCCATCCATGGGCTAGTTGTATGTTGAATAACCAGCGGATATGAAATTACACAACGTGCATGTGGTGCTCTTCTGTCACTGTAGAGCCAGTTTGTTATGCGTAGGATATGCCAGCTACTGATACACTGTGATATCGGATAGTCAGCATGGCCAAACATAAGGGACCAACAGATGTTGCTGTGAAAAGCGACACAACAAAGAAACTGAAGGAGGTTGTGGCAAAGGGCAAGAAAGGGGGAGTAAAGATATCTGAAAAGACTGCAGGTAATGTTAATGTTAAGCCATGTAGTGTAAAGCTGTAGCCTATGGATGTTGAGAATAACGTTGAATTGTTTCGAAGTTAATTGTCCTTAACGAACCAGATTTGCATTGCATAGGTTAACTTTAGCCTGCTCCGACTGTTAACCCTCTCCGACAAGAATCTAGCCTACGTTAACCTCAAATCCAAATCAGCAGGCTTTGCGTCATCTTAGGGCATCTTTGGTGAAAAATATTTCACCCCTTTGTATTTAGATTAATTCTTTTTCTGTACTGTATTATCTTGACACCAATAAAGGGCATTTCGGTTTCTTCGGTGTCAAAAGGTTGCAGGTGCTTGTGCTCCTGGCTGCAGCTGGCTTGCACTCCTGCATGGTTGCTCTTGCATGCTGTCGCAAGACTTGAAAAGTGTAGTCACTAAAAACAAACATCACACTATGGATTCCCATAAGTATTGCTAATCTTCTTGTTGTTTGTTGTCTCCTCAGAGAATGGCGTTAAGGAGATCCCAAAGAAATCCAAACCTAGACCTAGGTCTCAAACTTCCAAGAAAGCAGAGGCTTCCCCAGCCAAAAAGCAAACCAGCAAATATTTCAAGGCCGAGCCTGAAGCCATGAGTGTCAATGCACCTGACAGCGACAACGAGGAAGATGACTTCATTGTACCCACTGTTCCTCTTGCTGCATCAGGGATACATAAAACTGAGACCAAAACAAAGGAGGAAGATGAAGACATTGGAGACTGTGAGGATGACAGTGATGAAGATGGCGATTGGGAAGAGGTGGAAGGTTGGTGTGTGTGCTATGTGGTGATGTCAGTGCAGACTCTGAGTGTGTGTAGTACAGTGCCACCTATCAGTGGTGTCCTCTCACCCCTGCGGTGGGTGCTGATTGCGCTCTGGAAGGTGCCCATTGTGTCTCCTAAAGGTGTTCTCTTCAGCTGGGGAGTGTGTGACTTGAATTTCAATTGTCTGGCAAGTTGTTGTACATCGGGACAGCTAAATGGACCAGTTTATGAATGTATTTACGTGTGCCTGTTGGGAATGGTTTCTAGGTGTTTAGAGAGGCTGGTAATTGTAAGAGTGCACTTAAATAAGTAGATTAACGCCGGAATGCAGACTTCACAAATATCCACCCGTGCAACTACCTCGTGTACCACCTGTAATGTTTTTCCACCCCAAAGCATATGCTGTCTGTGTGGGCTGTTGTGTTATAGGCCATGGTGGTCATTGGTGCCTCTGGCACACAGGTGAACTCACTCTCACATCTGAGACAGGCGTTGATGGCACTCCTGCAGGGTGTTTGTCACGTTGAGTGAGCTGCTATATATATAATGCTATTATAACAGAAATAGCTGAGATGCTGGTGGCCAGATCAAGATGGGAGAAAATAATGTGGTCTGTGGTTTATATAATTCTGTTGACCCTCCCCTGTGGTTGCAAATATGTGTCTTGTCTGATGTCGCTGTGTGTTTATGTCTGGTTGTATATCTTACTCTTTCATCTCTTTCAATGTGTGTCCTTATCCTCTTCCTCCGTTCCTCTTCCTCCTTCTCTCCTCAGAACTCTCAGAGCCGTTGGGTCCTGCTGCTCCTGCCGAACCGGCGGTTCCATCTCAGCCTGTGGAGATTGAGATTGAAACCCCAGCCATTGCCCGCAAGAGACAACAGAAGTGAGAAACACTACATTTTTGTAGTAACTACACACAAACACACACACTTCTGAGTTAAAGTTAATCTTCTTCACAAGGCAGCTACAATTCCTGCTGTAAGTATATTGGTCTAGGAAGTTAGGAAGTTAAAGATGGAGATAGAGATATCAGGTATGAATCAATCCATACTCTGCTGAGCACCAAATTGTCTTGTGTTCTTGATAACTGTCTGAAGCCTCTAACCTCTAAAGCCGGGATGCCAGGGTTACGGCCCGCGGGACCTCTTCTTCTCTGTTCAATTGCTCCGTCATTTTTTGACGCACAGAAATCACTCGCATATCACCTGAAACTAGAAA
>JASCQY010000173.1:19950461-19961830 GCA_030264315.1 Sardinella tawilis
CCCGCCCCTCGAAATTTAGGTAGATGTTCTGTTGTGTGTAGATTTGACCTTTGACCGATGCTGTCCTCTCCTCTCTGCAGTTGCTGCTGTTGGTGCTGAGGTCACTGCAGTTGTTCTGCAGGCTGGTGCTCTCTCTGCAGCCCCTGCCAATCAAACCACCCTCTGCCAAGGTACCTGTTTCCTTAGCAACCCCAGGCTGAGCTCTGAGTGCAGTAAGCATGCATATTAGGAGTGGGAATCACATCTTAAGTTAACAGTGTCGTGCCAATTCAATATATTCTTATATAGTCAGGGTCAGTTTTATAATATTGATACATATTACTTCAGAAATGTTTCTGCTGCTCTGCGTACAACACATTCAGATAGTTGAGTATTGTATGGAGTACTGGAGTATTGTAAGTCTTATATTCATCTTCCTATCTGAGTTTAATGCTTTCATACATCATCTTTGTGTTTCAAGCTAATATAGACCATTTCAGGTTCTAGTTCCATAGCTGGACAAAACAATGCTTGAAGGTTGAACTTTGGTCCCCAACTTACATTAAGGCTTTGTTTACATGTATCTAGATATTTTTAGAGACTGATATTTTTTTTTATCCGTTTTGCTTCTGAGTTTTAGCAACTTCAAATGGATTCGAAAGCTGTTTTTTTCAAGATTCCACTGGATAGCCTACATGTAAACGGATAAAAAAAAATATCCGTCACGAAAATATCTAGATACATGTAAACAAGCCCTAACATAACATATGGAATGTTAAACAGGAAGTCCTGGGGGACCAGCTATGAAACTAGAACCTGAAACGGTCACATTAGGGATTCCATGACTCTGTTCCTGACTGTGTTAAATTTGAAACCTCAGGGCAAAGCTGGAAGCTCCAAGAGTGCGGCCGATAAAAGCCAGAGCCCGTCCAAAAAGAGCCCCGCCGAGAAGAAGAGAGGCTCAGATAAGACCTCGCCCGAGGGGAAAGTGTCCCCAGGGTCCAAGCGTCCGGCCGCGGGCCGAGGCGAGGGCAAAGCGGAGAGGGGAGGGAAGCGCCAGAAGAAGGGAGAGGGAGCGGGAGAGAAGGAGGGGACGGGGCAGCGTCCCAAAAACACCAAGAGACGCAGCGTGGCCTCCAAGGTGAGCTACAAGGAGGAGAGCAGCGGCGAGGAGATGGAGATGGGGGCCAGCAGCGAAGACGAGTTCCAGCTGAGCAGCGGAGGAGAGAGTGAGGAAGAGGAGGAGGGGAAGAGAAGAGGAGGGAAAAAAGGGCCGGGGGGAAAGGGCAAAGGGGCAGCAAAGGGCAAAGGTCGTGCCCCAAGAAGGTCCAGCGGGGGAAAGAAGACGAAGAAGGAGGTGAAGAGCGAAGATGAAGAAGAGGAAGATGAGGAGGAGGAGGAGGAGGAGGAGGAGGAGGAGAAGGGGAAAAAGAGGGGGAAGAAGAGGGAGGGCAAGGGGAATGATGAGTGGCTGGAGGTGTACCTGGAGGAGGTGGGCAGGTGGGTGTGTGTGGACGTGGAACAGGGGGTGGGGCAGGTGCAACGTTGCACCAATCAGGCGACCCAGCCCATGTGCTATGTGGTGGCCGTGGACGGAGATGGCTACATCAAGGACCTGAGCAGCAGGTATGACCCCACCTGGCTCACGTCGGCACGGAGACGGCGCATTGAGCAGGACTGGTGGGATGAGACACTGGAGTTGTATGAAGCGCCCGACTCGGAGAGAGAGAAGAAGGAAGACAACGAGGTTAGACACACACGACACTCATGCATACTTGCGCTCACACACACATTCATACACGCATATAATGCACAGACATATCCTCGACATTTAACAAGTCAAGTCATTTAATCCATATACATTTATTACAGTGTATCCTGGCTGTATTGAAAAGGACCAGTAAAAAAAAAAAAAAAAGCAAACACACTGGGTGTGTAAAGATACAAATATAAAATAAAATATAAATATATATATAAATATATATAAATATAAAATGCGGCTTATGAAAATGTACATCCACATTCACACTTGCGCACTCACAGTCGCACACAAACTACACATAATACAACTTTGGTGGTGACCACATGCCTCTGTGTCTTCTCCAGCTGGAGGCTAGGCTGCTGAGCAAGCCCTTACCCACATCCATCTCTGAGTACAAGAATCACCCCCTCTACGCTCTGAAGAGGCACCTGCTGAAGTACGAGGCGCTCTACCCTTCCACGGCTGCCATCCTGGGCTACTGCAGGGGAGAGCCAGTCTATTCCAGGTGAGGCATGAGTACAGGTATGGAGGAGCTCAGGTACCATTCGCGGTTCCCTCTGGTTTGAATCCAGGACCTCTTGGTGCAAGTTTGTGTTGCTTTTGATAATACCACTCACTTTATTTTACTTAATTGCATTACTTAAATGGGCCTGTCAGATGTTAAGAGTATACCTCCAAGAGTACATAGCCATCAAGTCGTTATAAAGATTATTTCCAGAGTTGCTTTACATATTTTACTTTCTCGAAGATTTTATGATGTATTTAGATGATGCTCGGGGAGGTATGACGAGTCTTTTCAGTCTGTCCAGTGTCTACACAATTGTGATTTTGTGTCTGTAGGGACTGTGTTCACACACTACATTCCAGAGACACCTGGCTTAAAGAGGCACGCACTGTCCGGCTTGGAGAAGTGCCATACAAGGTATTTACCATTTATTCGTTTGTTTCTCCCTGTTTTTCTTTTCTGTATGACAACACCCATTTCTTTTCAAGATGGGACACGTTAGAGGGGTTTCAGTTTATAGAGACAATATTTAAACTTTTCACAAATTCAAAGATATTCTTGCTTGGAGTTACAGTAGTGTGTGTTACATGTCTGACATATCTCTCCTGATGCAAGATGGTGAAGGGCTTCTCCAACCGCTCACGCAAAGCTCGCATGGCGTCCGAGCAAAAGGATGAGAAGGACCTCCCCCTCTTTGGGGAGTGGCAGACGGAAGAGTACCAGCCACCTGTGGCCGTGGATGGAAGGGTGAGATAGACCTCAAGTGCTGTGTTTAGATTCATGTGACCCCTCCCATGTTACAGAGGACTTGGGTATAATGTGTGTGTGTGTGTGTGTGTGTATGTGTGTGCATGTGTTTTTCAGGTCCCTCGGAATGATTTTGGGAATGTGTATTTGTTCAAGCCTTGTATGTTGCCCATCGGGTGTGTTCACCTGCGTCTCCCAAATCTAAATCGTGTGTCCAGGAAGTTGGAAATAGACTGTGCTCCAGCTGTGACTGGATTTGACTTCCATGGCGGTTATTCACATGCAGTGTAAGTATGAATGGAAGAAAGAATTTGTAAAGGAGAGATGGAGGGCCCTAATCTTTTAATGACAGTGCAAAAATTAGCTAAAGATAATTTAAAGGAGAACTCTGGCACATTTCAACCTATAGCTTCGTAGTTAGAAGGTCTTGTAAGTACTCGGCCCATAAGATGGGCCTTCTCACTTCTGATCAGTTTATTATCATTTTTGTATCAAATAAAAGTGTGCAAAGCCCTATAAATATCAAAGCTCTAAGTTGCAACATGACAATTCTTTAATGTCTTTTCAAAACGTATTATATTAAGACAAAATTCAATCTTATTTGAAAACAGATCTTAATTGCAAACATAGACGGGCCAGCACAGTGTGCCCCCAAGACCGTGATGGCTTTTCTTATTGACCCAATTTATCAGTGTGCTGGTCATTTGCATTTTTATTGTAGAGATTGTCATGTGATTTTTATTCAAATGCTGTTCAGCAATTTGGAAACTAATGGGAAGCTGTTTATTTCAGTACTGATGGCTACATTGTTTGTGAGGAGCATGAAGAGGTTTTAAGAGCGGCATGGGAAAATGAGCAAGAGATCCAGCAAAAGAAGGAGAAAGAGGTAAAATCTGTGTGTGTGCGTGCGAGTGTGTGTGTGTGTTTGTGTTTGTGTGTTAATGCATGTGATCAGTGAAAGGAGCACACCTCTTTTCATGGAAATGAGATTCCTTAAAAATTCCAGAGCAAATTGTATTTCGGATGCATTTTTCTAAAATATTAATTCAGACTTTTTGTACTGATTGCATTTGGCAAAGTTCTACATACTTTATAATGCTCCTAAAACAGTGCAGATATAATTACAGCAATACAAATCCCACACGATTGCATAATGAGAGAGGAAACCATTGTGTTAATTTCTTGTGCCTCTGCAAAATGTTAATAAAAAAAAAAACCTCCATATATTTCAATCTAACCTACTGCAACAATTCAGTTACACAGTACTGCACAGCCTTTTCTTGTGAATCTTGTGAAACAAGGATGTTGGCCTCCTTTTCTGGAATTCAGCAAAATTGTGTTTGTTCATGTCCACATGATGGTATATCACTAACACGCCTTTATGTGTTTGCGTCTCCAACAGAAACGGGAGAAGCGTGTTGTAGCAAATTGGACTCTGCTGGTAAAAGGCCTACTGATCAGAGAGAGGCTCAAGCGTCGCTACGGGCAACACAACCTCGCCCAGCAGCGCCCAGGAATTGGACAGGGGGAGCAGGGGGAGGGGGATGGCCTGTCTTCTGGAGAGGAGGCAGAGGAGGAGAGAGGTGAACCGTCCACCAACCCCCCTGCACTGGCCAGCTCCTGGCCCCAGAACAGACAGGAAGAACAGGAGGAGACCGCCAAACAAACCAGCAGCAAACGAGAGAAACGTGGCCAGCAGAAGACCCTGTTCCCCTTTGAGAAAGTTTGAAATTCCTGCTTATGAATGTTCTGGATGTCCTCAGACCACGTCTGTTTATCTTCTTTCTTTGTTTTGTCGGCCATCTTGACTCCACTATGCTTTGTCCTCTTTCGCAAAACAAATCGTAGCATGATTATTTTGGAGTACAGTTTTGGAAGCACTGGATTGAGGGCATCTGGTTCCTCATGCATTATAACTCCACACTACAAACCTATGTTAGTACATTCAGGTCCTTCTGGGTTCACAGTGAAAACTTCTGACACATGAGCACCTCTGATACTGATAGCCAAGTAAACAAAATGAGACTAGTTTCTCTCTGTGCAGACTAGGTTTCTTAATACTCTGAGAATCCTAAATGGCAAGTCGTTCCTTTTTCTGTAGCAGAAAATATATTTTTGTAGGATCATTGTAACTGTACTTTTGCATTTAAATGTTTGTCTGAAATGGAATAAATAACTGACATGATTTTGCAAACGAGGTCAACATGGATCTGTGCCGACAGGTTACTGAATGCACTTCATCCTCAATGCTTATCCTTCACAGGCAGCTACCTATGGTTTTGCAGATTCAAGTGTATCTGACAATAGAGTGAAATCACAACACTGTGCTGACATTCAGATGATGATAAAAAGCCTTGAATTAAACTAATGTCTACAACACACCAGAATCAGTTTTATTGGCCAGGTACCATAACATACACAGAATTTGACTTCAGTAGATCTCGCTGAGAAGTGGGTGAATGGCAAGCGTGGCGATGACCCTACTTACTGTACAGTTCAGGAGAGGGTGCATGGTTGTTTTTGTGCACAGAGAAGGGGGGTTAAAGAGTGCGTTCAGGATGTGTGTGGTCTTGTTCTCTGTCTATAGACAAGTCCCGGAAGGAGGGGAGGAGGGCACCAATTATTGTCTTTATTAAATGATTTTTTACATCTGTTTGTCCTGTTTGGTGGCTGCCCTAAACCAAACTGTGATGGATGTGCACAGGAAGAAGTGCAGTGAAGGATGCAAGTCTCAATGCAGATGGCCAAAGTACTATATATATATATTACATAAATTGCAATATGTCAAAGTACAGACAAATGCACAACAGACGGTTATTAAGTATTCCTGCTGAATACAGTACACTTTGAACATGGTTTGTCAGGATGGAACCGTAGGTACGCAACTTGTGTAGGTTGGTTTCCCAGACTCCCAGTGGACTCAAACACGGATGTGACGTTGTCTGCTCAGTTGCAATGTTGCTCAGTGCAGGGAAAATATTGGTTTGTTGAAGTAGAAAATGTAGTTTACCAGCAACATAAATTGTATTTCTTAAATACTTGAAGATTAAAGATTGTTCTGAGGATGGCAGATTCGTCGATGATGGGTAGCGGATCCTTTAATTCTGGAACGGTAAGCTAAATCGTAGTCCTTTATTCTTACTCAAGCAGCGTTAGCAGCTAAGTTAGCAACAGCTAACGTTGTCATTAGTAGTTCATTATGAAACAATACCACGCCGATTTTAACATTTTCCTGGAAAGCATTAGTTAATCATCATGCAGTAAAACAAATAACCATGAATAATATGTGACAGGACGTTGAAATCAGCTTTGTTTCCCGTATTTGCCGAGTCGAAGATAACGAGAACGGACTAGCAGCTATCTTAACGTTAACAGAAGACCATGGCGTTAGCTGCCTTCCAGACACGAACTAAGTTAACGTTACCTGGAGCAGATGATGCCTTAACTTACGACGGCCGTCAGAAGGTCAGAAATCGCGGAAAACTCATAACGTTACTGAGGCTCCCAGCAGCCACCTGAGTTGCCGTTATGTGTGTCTAGTGTCATGCATTGTTGTGAAGCAGACTGAGCTAACGTTAGCTACCTTTTCATGTGGCATACTTCGGCAAGTGTCCCATCCAAACAGATGATCTGTCGTGGGTTCAGCCCTAGTTTATACAGTCAATGGTTCAGCCAGAGACAGCATACAAAAACACCCTAGTGTCTGTTGTGTTGACTTATGATAATGTTGTGTGTAACAATCAAATAGTTCTTTAAATGGTAAGTTTTCAGAGAAAGCTGATCCACAGATGTACAACGTTAGCTGATTTAGATGTAGTCCAGGAAAAATAATTTAGCCTAGTATGTGGTGGTGTGGGTCAGAATTACTAACGTTAGAACATATTATTATGATGATCCATTTCCAGTTCAGTTCTGTTTAAGTACATTCAGCATAAGGGAGAGGGTTGAATAGTTATTGGAGTATATACAGAAATAGAGCATGATTTATTACGCTGTTAAAAAGGTGACCTACAGCCAGAGAGTTTAGAAGGAATATTTAAGAATCTTTGCTACAGCCTCCTGTACTAATGCTTGGGTGCTCAGCATCCTCTACCCGAAAAAAATGTCTTAAGTGTGCGCGTGCATGGGTGTAATCATAATTTGGGGTATTCGGTTAACAACATCAAAACAATATCTTGTCTACTTCTGCAGCGCCCAGGTGCTAATAAGACGACCACCAGTCCAGCCGAGAACTACTACCTGGCGCGACGGCGCACCCTTCAGGTGGTGGTTAGCTCACTCCTCACGGAATGTGGCTATGAGAGTGCCGAGAAAGCCGCTGTGGAGTCACTCACAGAGATGATGCAGAGCTGTAAGATAGATCTTATGTTTCATCTCAATCTTTATTCACGTCCTCATTCCAGACTAACTCTCTTTATTCACGTCCTCATTCCAGACTAACTCTCTGTTATTTTTAGCACCAATAATAGTCTTAGAATTGATTTCTTCTCTTGAAGGAAAATAAATGCAGTCTCTGCCCAAATTGCCTCCCTGTCACTTGTCGGTGCCAGGCTTTAGTCTTTTAGTGTGCTGCGGTTTGTGGCCTGTCAGAATTGAATTTACTGAACAGCATGACTTGGCTATTTTTGAAGTGAACATAGGTGAAGCAGTCCTTATGTGCTGTATGAATTCATTCTACTGCACTGGTCTTTTTTTCCCTTTCCCTGCAGACATCACAGAAATCGGCCGCTGTGCAAAGACGTACTGCGAGCACACAGCTAGAAGCACGCCGACACTCCCCGATGTGGTGATTACCCTAATAGAAATGGGTAAGTGACCAGCAACTAGGTCTCAGTAGGTGGTGGTTTCCCAAACAATATAGCGGATATAAATGGCAAAAGTGCTTTAAGTCATAATTGCTACATATGTAGGAACATTTTCATGGGGGAAAAATGCCTTATTTTTCCTTCTGGTTCTAAGAAGTGATGCAGTACTCTGTTTCCACTCCCACAGGCTTCAATGTTGATACGCTGCCAGTGTATGCAAAAAGATCCCAGAGAATGGTCATCACTGCACGTAGGTATCCTCTATCAGTTCTAAATGCTGCACTGTAAAAAATGATTTGTAATGATTACTTGAAAAATGTGTGGAAACTTGTTGCCTCGAATAAGGTAAGTAGAGATTACTTGTCTCTTTCAGTATATCTTTACCATAACTTGAAAGAGACTAGTTATGGCTACTTAACTTGTTTGAGGCAACGAGTTTACACACATTTTTCAAGTAAGCATTGGAAATCCTTTTTTACAGTGTGGCACATACAACATAAAGCCTCTACCTCTCAAAAGAGAAAAAAATTGGAATTGTCATGATCTACTGTATGCAATGCTCTTATTTATTTATTTATTTATTTATTTTTTACAGCTCCTGTGACAAATCCACCTGTCATTCCCAAAGCACTCACTGCTGGACAGAAGCGCACACATCCTGCCCATATTCCTAGCCACTTCCCAGATTTCCCTGATCCTCACACATATATTAAAACCCCGGTATGATCATACACACACCTTCCATTTAATTTCATATAGGGCTCTTTTGCAGTTCCAAAAAGATGTTCCAGTGGCCATATTGTTGACATACTGTTGCAGCTTTTCTTGCGGGCTAATTTCAATTCACCATCATTCATAGGCTAAGTAACTTTATTGAACACTGACCCTTATGTTGGTTGTGTGGCTGGAAGTTTTGCCTGTTCCTAGCACAGCCGTATTTCCCTTCATGTTTTTCGGACAGTGGATATCAAAAAACTGCCGTAGCTCTGATTGACAGCCGCATTAACTGACAAGTTCTATGTCAACAATATGGCCACATAGAACTTGAATGAGCCCAATAGGCCTCTTTTTGTATGCATTAAACATGCAAGTAACACTGGTTTTCTGCTGTCATCTTTTCACAGACGTTCCGGGAGCCAGTGTCAGACTACCAGGTAGTCCGTGAGAAGGCTGCATCTCAGAGGAGGGATGTGGAGCGAGCACTCACACGCTTCATGGCCAAGACCGGACAGACCCAGAGCCTTTTCAAGGACGACATCACAGCCTTTCCATGTAAGCTCTCCTCTGCATTATTCTAGATTATATACGCATATCATACCACACATACATCGATAAACAAACATGCCTAGAATAGTTAGGTCAGAGGGGTACAGCATCTATTGAAAGACAGCATCCCCCATGTAGAGGATTCTCTGTCAGTGAGTTGAGGGGGTCAGGTTAGGTGAGAATTGGGTTGCAGCAGAGGACAATTGCTCATGCTGTTGGGCTAGAGAGTGATTCATTGGCTCCATTACTCCAGTAGACAGCATCCATTTGTGACACCACAGGGCAAAAGAAAACATAACACATGGAGATTCACTACACCACACTGTTCAAGCTGTTTCTGTAGAATACATCAAAACTCATATTGTCTTGGTTACAGCTGTGTCAGATGCTGTATCACCACAAACCTGACCAGATTCTCTCTCTCTCTCTCTGTGCATGTGTGTGTGTGTGTATATATGTGTAACTAGTGATTGCTGCCCGTCCGAGCTCAATCCCCTACCTGAGTGCACTTCTCCCGTCTGAGCTGGAGCTGCAGTCTTTGGAGGAGACTGACTCGTCTGAGCAGGATGACCAGACGGACAGTGAGAACAACCATGGAAACATCATCAATGTAAGCCCCTTCCCTGTGGCTCTTATCCTCATAGCCGTTTCAGTGAGTGGAAAATAAATGTACAGCATAGGCTTGTGCCTTGTAGTTGAACAAATTTGGTTGAAGTAGTTGCGCTCGCATTTGTTAAATTTGCCATATTTTTCACATTCTGAGTTCAGAGTCTTTGGGTCAGGTCTGTCTTGATCCAACCTTTATTTGGTACATGTCCACCATTTTGACTTGTCTGAGTTACTTCGCTGTTGGAAAGTTGAAAAGTGAATGCTGAATATGCTAGTTGTTTCTTGAATTATTCCCAGACTAGATTTAAAATTCTGAATTCTGGGATTTGCAAGCGTCTAGTAGTCCATAAGGGCAGTATGCATCTTTTTTTCTCTCTGATGCAGGATGATGCTGGCGCAGATAAGGAGAACTCCGGACTGCCCTCTGGTGGCGTAGTGCCAACGGTGAAGTCCAGCGAGGAAAGTATTGATAATCCTTACCTGAGGCCAGTCAAGAAACCGAAAGTAAGACGGAAGAAGTGAAGCAGAAATTCAGCTGACTTTTCATGGACAATTTCAGTCTTGATCAGTCGAACAGCCAAGGACTCTAGATTCCAGGATCTCCTTAACCACCTTGTGCCTCAGTTTACTGTGAACTGAGAATTCTGGGCAGGCAAAGTGACAGTCACCAAAATAGACTCTTGGAAAAGGAGCTGAGACTACTCACTGAACTACGGTCCCCTGCAGGATTCTCCAAGGTTTTACTCAACCAACATGATAAATATTCAAGTGAAGTCTTTGGCGGGGCTCTGATCCACATCCTTTTTCTTCTTCTTTTCTTTTCTTTCTTTTTTTTTTTTTTTTAAGTGTCTTTTTTGCCTCCACTGACCCAATCACAAACTATTATGTGCGTTTGTGAATACAAAGAGGGTAATAAACAAAGATGTTTTTCCTTGTTTTTCTGTTCTCTTTGTCTTAATATTTGCACACATTATAAAAGTTATAGGTCAGACAGCTGTGGAAGAAAAAAAAAACTGTCAATCTCTGCTTCATAAATCTTTATTTGACTCCTGTATGACATTCTGATATGAATACCAGTTGACACAGAAATTGACACCTTGAGAAATTGATTTCAAATGTATGTGGCCAGAGGCAATATTTCTTAATGCAAGGCTGTAACACTAAACAATATAACAGGCAGGAAAGATGAGAGGTGTAGGCTCTGATGAATAACACTTCTTTTGTAACATGATGAACAGGCAGTTCACAAACAGTAACATTTCTGAGAATACTGGCAAAAATTACCTCACACATACATTTATGTTGATAACACAGGTATTTCTGATTGCAATGTATTTTTTTGGATCAAGGGAACGTGGTTGATGTGTAGAAGCAGGAAATGCAGTCAGATCTAAATCCAGGAAGAGTACTTATTTCTGCTGATGACTGTGGTCATTTGTTTAGGGGTAGTGTAATTTGAAGTATGCCACTCTGTTTCTTTGCTTCAGGAATTCCTTGTCACACTGGAGCTGTAAATAAACATCATAATAATTCTCACTTTGTGAGTAAGAAATCAAACTAGGGTTCAAATGCATGTAAATTAATCTGTTAGCATCAGAGTTGGGACCCTGGATTCTGGTAGTGGATCATTGTCAAATTGCTGTTCTTTATAACCTAATGTTAATCTCTTGATACTGTAACAGGCTATAGTCTATAA
>JASCQY010000173.1:19991190-19993690 GCA_030264315.1 Sardinella tawilis
CACACACAAACACACACACACACACACACACACACACACACACACACACACACACACACACACACACACACACACTTCCCCCGTAGTGCATTCATGTTCACCCAGAGATGCCTTTTCATCTTTGCTTTCTCTTTCTCTCTCTCTCTCTTACTTCATTGAATTCTTGAACATATTCTGAAAGTAGGCTACTCATACATCACAATGAAATGGAAGCTGTTTACTTTTTGTGGTTGGCCAAATCCTTAAATCAGTGTAAAGTCACCATAGTGCAACCTAAAGCCCTCCAAAATACATAGTGTTTGTGATTGACTTCTGATTACTAGAGTGTGACCAATCTCTGTTTTCTTTACTGCCATTAGATCCCATTGACATAGCGCTGACTTCGCCTTTAGACTGCTCCCAGACTGGTTCTCGTGGGAATATTTTCGGGGGGTCTGTTTTTCAGCCACCACATTCCTAGACTTTTCTCAATGAGAGATTTTTCCACTCTTCTGGCTGGACTTGGGGGGTTTATGGGAAAAACAACACAAACACAGACACTGTGTTTAAGATGTTTCTGTTTTCCAGCATTTTCACATATTCACACACCCTTGCCGTGAACGTAAACGCTCTCTGAGTGCCTTTTTTTTTCTTTCTTTCTTTCTCTCTTTCTCTCTCCATCTCTCCCTTCACCCCATCGTCCCCATATCCTTCAGGGGGTCTTGGCTCAAGCCATATTCTCCAGCCCTGTTCTACCCCATGCTCCCCTCTAAGTTGGAGTGAATTGCATAACCAGACTCAGTCTTTCACCTTGTAATGTACCTCATAATGGAAATCCCAGTCGGGGCGTCATGTATGCGATACAATACACTGTTCTTGTCACTGTCCACTGCTCCAGCACAGGCTGTAAGTCTACTTACTTACTACTACACTATGCATACTAGACTGGACTTTGCATTGATTGCTTTGCTCATGTTTTTCTTCCAAAATAAAATTATAAATTTGAATTTTTTAATATTTTTGAAGAAGCATCGGAAACATTAGGAAAAAACAAGAAAGATACCATCAATCACTGCTGCCCCATGAAGTATCTCTGTCTATCCACATGCTTATTCCCAGACATGTGGTTCCACATATGGTGTGGCTAACTTATGGGGAACTTTGTTAACCTAACAATAACACATTTTTCCAATTTCACTTCCCCTCTTTTCACGACCTTTAACCCTTTAAACCCCAAAAGGAAATGCCAGTCTCTTTGTGGGGGATTATGTTCCGACCACGTAGAAGTGACAGACAGGTCGCGATCCACGTTCACTGTCCGCGTATGCGCTAGCGGACTTCCCAAGCTTATTAATCTCCCTTACTGTCAAAAGGGAACGACACTTCCTCCCTCTCCAAGGTGGCAGGGGCCTGATAAGGAAGCACTGGACGTGGACATGGTGACTACAGTTTCCCTTCCACGAACCAGGGGAGCCTCATCACCAAGGCATGTTTATCTTTCGAACAGGAAACTCTGATCGTACAACTCAACTCCAGTCCTCTCATGACGTGTAGGCTATGTGCCGTCATGTGGCACGAGATAAAAACTTGAAGTGAAGTTTTTGCCCTATATGATGAGGAAACCGCCGTTAACTGTTTTTCAGTCTGAAACAAGAAAGTTGACTGATTCAAAGACCATGGACAAAACATGTGTTAAAGGAGAATTTCGGTGAGAATCAATCCATAGCCCTGTTGTTAGAGGTCACTGAATGCTATCTGTAGCAAAAAGAATGAAAAAAATTGATGCAACATAGGCAGTTATAAATCAATAACTATTGTTAACTGAATGGGGCATAATGAAGTGAAACTGAAAGTAAGACACTATGCCCCATTTACTTAGTGTTAGTTGCCCAGTTCATTATTCAGCCTATGTTGTATCAATTTTTTTCGCTCTTTTTCCTAAAAACAGCATTCAGTGACCTTGAACAACAGGGCTATGGATTGATTCACACCGAACTTCTCCTTTAATACTGAGAGCAAGATTAGTCAAGAATAACCAGAGGAGTTTGTTTAAGACCACATGCACAAGGTTATGATCGATGGTTCATATTTTGAGCCATTGACCTGCTTGATGCTGTGACCACACTCTTCGAAGCCTCATGTACTTACACAGTCCATTGCAGATTCCAACTCAAGCTTCACCATTGTTCTGTCTTTCAGTGCATCTGGGGCCACACATTCCACTGACACCTGAGCAGAAGATTTGTAGAAGTTATTTCATGGCTAATTTACCATCAGAGACAACTTTTTTAAATAGGTTGTCAGCACTCACACAGCATTAAAAACATTAAAAGATTCATTTTATAATAGAGACATAGACATGGATAGTTTATTAGTTTATTATTTAAAAACTCATTGGATCTGAATTAGGTTTAGGTTTTTTATTGGGATCCCCGTTAGCTTGGTCAAAACCAGCTATTCTTCCTGGAGTCCTATCAGTCAATCACTTAAAGCATTTTAGTTTCCATATTAACATAAGCAT
>JASCQY010000173.1:19998690-20001190 GCA_030264315.1 Sardinella tawilis
AGCAATAAAAGCCTGAGGCGATGAATGACATCTTGCTAATGAATCCATGTAATGCGGTTACTTTCAAGAGAACCTACTCTGGATCAGACCCAGGGGACATACGGGCTGATTTCGGCCCAGAATCATGTGTTCTCTGGAACCCCCTTAACCCCCCCCACCCCCACCCCTTTCTTGCCCCTCTTTTCCCCTGAGGCAACCCGGGCCCTGGAGTTCCAAAATTCCTGGCCCCTCTCGCATGACGTCAGCGCAGCCGCAGAACAGATTAGCGTATTGTTCTCTTAAACACTCTCTTCTGGACGGGCATGAAATGTGGTCACCAGATTCTCTTGCGCCGAACCGGGCCAAAAGAGCGCGCGCGAGCGAGCGAGTGAGTCGATGCAGGCTGTTTGTTTTTCTAGACGCTGTCACAGCATGTGGCATCATTCGAGGCAGCTGTGGCGACTGAACTGGCGGCCCTGGGAAATAGGGGGAGAAGCCCGGGAACCGTTGGAATGTGACAGCATCTCCGTGCTGTTCCGTGTGTGCCCGGGATGACGCCAAAAGCAAAGCATGGGCCGGATTGGGCCCGGATTGGGGCCAGATAAGAGCCAGAATCACAGCAGGCGCCACTGCAATCGAGTTCAACTGGCTGACAATGACCAGGGAAGGTGTGACGACAACTTTGATGGAAAACACGTTGGGTTTCTTTGCGGCTCATGTTCGAGAATTCACCAGGGATAGAGCAAGGAATCACACACACACACACACACACGTTTAACAGATGACTGTGGAAGCAATCTGTTTTTGAGCTTAGGCCCCAACCTGTTTCACGAACCACTGCTTTCTGGGGAAGCACAGCACACACACACACACACACACACACACACCTCACAGTGGGTTTTCACTAATCCCCCTAAATGGGCCCACTACCAGCGTAGCCACTGGTGATTAGTTTCATTGGTGATTAGAGGGAATCTCATTTCCGAGGCTCGTGCCGACCACTAAACCCTTTAGCAGACAACTGTTTGCAGCTCGGCAGCCGCAGCACCCATTAACTAAGAGGGCCCGTCTCTGTGTGTGTAAAGGACCAGTCCAGCACACGAGCTTAACTCTTCCCACCGAGCCGGCCGCTCTCGACTTGAGTGAGGTGTCAGGTTTTTTGGTGTGATATTCCTCCCATTCCAGCCCATCTTGATAAGAGGAGGCCAAACCTCGAGAAGAGGCTAAGAGACCTCAGCAGCGATGACTGGGGCAGATTATAGCAGCAGGCTAAGAAGCATAAAGCTGATCCATGTGGGTGCCTTAGTCCCACTGTTGCATGACTCCCTAGCGTTCCCTTCTTGCCCCTCTTGGATCTTGTCTAACCGGATCCGTGCTGCTCCTGCCACCTCGTGCTGGGTGATCTAACCAGTGGGGCCTGTCCCAGATATCCAGCGGGGGTGATCTCTCTCTCTCTCTCTCTCTCTCTCTCTCTCTCTCTCTGTCTCTCTCTCTCTCTCTCTCTCTCTCTGTTAGATAGCCATCTTTCCACTTTCCTGCACAGCCCAGAGTGTGGGCACTGGCCGGCACTGGCGGAACCAAAACAAACAGCGCCACTCGGGAGGCGGCTGCTCGGGCAACAGGGGCGGCCCGGCATTGACGAGAGGTTTATAGTCTGCCCTTGTAATTACCCTCGTGTTCTGTGCTCGGGGGAAGAAGAAAAAATAAAACACTGAGGCCTAGCCTCCCAAACAGGGAGGGGTTCTCTCTCTCTCTCTCTCTCTCTCTCTCTGTCTCTCTCTCTGTGTGCGTGTGTTTGTCCGCCTGTCTGTCTCTATTTCTTTCTCCAGCTCTCGACAGATGGGAATCTCCTTGGGGAGGATTTCTTCATCGTCCTCTTCATCATAATCATCATCATCATCATCATCTGCGTATTTTCACTCCGGAGTCTTTGACGTCAGCCGGTGATTTAGGCCGGACCCTGCAACTCACCCGGGACTTCTCCTCAGAGCTCCACCCAAGCCACAGAGGGAGCACCTTGGCTTTCGTCACCTGCCAAACCCAACCTCCCCTCAACCCCAGCTCCTCTTCCTCCTCCTCCACCTCCTCCTCCTCCTCTTCTTGCTCCCCTCATCCAAATCACTTTCAGGCCGACTCAGCCTGCTTTTCCCTTCGAGTTTCACTCCCCTCCCTCCCTCCCTTCATCCCTCCATCCCTCCCTCTCTCCCTTCATCCCTCCATCCCCACTCCTTTTCCCCCTGGTGACCCTCTCCTCCACCTCCCACCTCTACTCCTGGAGTCTGAGGAATGACATTGTGTGTATGAAATTCCTTCCCAGACCCCAAACCCCTTGGGTGTGCCCGAGTGGAGGAATGTTTGGAGGAGTGGAATACCTTAACAGTGAGCCCGATGAGTTCACTAACCCCCTCTTAACCCCAGCTGTCCCCCTGCCTTACGACCCCACCCAGGTTTAAGACAGCTGTCTCCCTTTTGTGTGAGTTTTGGGTTCTGATAATGCAATTCTACAGGCTGGTATCAGTTA
>JASCQY010000173.1:20134374-20147743 GCA_030264315.1 Sardinella tawilis
GAGACATTTGAGGGGGGCGGGTGCTTCAAATTTGAACCACGCACTTTTTTATATTTGAGAACCAGGTTTTGTATTATACTTGGCCAGACTATGTACGGAGCCAAAAGCATTTGGTGGAGAACATAGGATGGCGTTGCGAGGCTAGTTCCATGCCATATTCATTTAGGAAATCGACACCTTTCACTTTCCGTTGATCTTAGTACACTTTGTGACTACAGAAGAGTCAAGTTTTAAATAGAAAAAATACCAGAATTCTGTGGACACTTTTAAGCAGGGGCTAATGGGTTAGATGCAAGATGGCAACAAAGGATTCAATGATAAAGCTAAAAACCCATACCGCCAGACTGAGAGAATGGCTAGACGAACTGAAGAATGGTAAGACTCAATTGTTAAACTCAAGAGGAAAAGGAGTAAATTAGCCCAAGTGGTGGCGTATCCCTTTAAAAGAACATGCCATCTCCACCCAGGGATGCCCAAATTCTTTCCAAACAAGGGCCAAACATTAATCTGGGCCAAGGGCTTTGGTCCAAATATATTTTTTTATCAGCACGTGAACCAGTGAAGCTGAAATTGCATCTATAGGCCCACTTAAAATAATAATAAAAAAAACATACATTTTAGTTAAGAATAAACTAATAATAAGGCTATTGATCTGAAGAGAAGGCTTTGCTTTAGTGCTTTAGCATACAGTGAAGCTACGAAAGGTTTGCTCTACTTTACGAATTATAGGTAGCAGGGGATACAATAATCTTTGGTACAATAGGCCTATTATTCAGTTGTTTCCTTTTCCTTGTTTGTTATCCTACTGCTAGCTAAAACAAACCTGTGTGCCAACATGTTTACATTAACATAGTTTCCTCTATGTATTTACTTGAGTTAAATTTTATCTTACTCACCATGCCCACTTCTCTCCTCAACCAAATTAATTTGCTGGTGGTGGACGTTAGTTCCCCAAATCACTGTCTATTTGATGCCAAAGGGGCTCATAATTAGGCTTAAAAATGTCATGCCGGTCTTAAATATGCTATGATAATGCATTATTCCAATTAATGCTTTATTAACTGGGTTTTCATTCTATTCACAGTTCATATTTTCACATAACAAAAATTTGGCTTGCGACTATGCGCCTCTGCCTGAGTTTCCATCAACTGTGTTACACGAATAAGAAATGAACGTTAGACTAATCAAGCGTGGAATTGACGTCTATGGAAAGAAACGTGGTAAAATCATCCAAGGAATCATCAAATCAAATCATCCACGTTCCATTTTCTGATAATGTTGTTACACTTTCCAACTTGAGAAGTGACGGCTTTTAAATAGGGAAAATCCCGGAAATCTTACATACTTTTTAAGCGTGATGCTAGCAGGTGAGATGCTAATGGTCTAATCCAATTCAATGATCCATACTAGCTTGGAGCTGCAAGTGGTAATGCTAGACTCGAAAATGTTTTAACTTGAGGGGAGGTGGAAAATTAGCATATTTCCACAAATTGTGGTTGGTTGCTTTAAGTAGTTGCCAGACCGTAGCATAGAGTCTTTCAAGCTGCAGAATGAGAGTTGTTGAAGAACACTGTGCTCATTTCTAAATCTCAGCAGTCATGTGGTATTTGACTTTGCACTCCACTCCACCCTGATCCATCTTAGCTGTCTCCGTGAGAGAGATGAAGTTGCTGTCTGCGTGGCCGAAGGCCCTCAGCATTCATCTTCTGACATCTTGAATCTGTTTCGGGCCGTGCCCCCTCGGCCAGACGCGGCTTCCAGCAAATGCCTGCTTCTCCACAGCTCCGTAATTTGTTTAGATGTTGATTTATGAACTAATTGCCTCTAATTGCCGCTTAGCACCACTATTAATCCAAGCTGTCTGGTTCCTGAAGCACATTAGGCAAGATTTGTATAATGAAGTAATTAGTTCAATTATAGAAGAAGTAAGAGAGAGAGAGAGAGAGAGAGAAAGAGAGAGAAAGAGATGAGATGGGAAGTGAACAGAACTTTAGAAACAGAGGAAGCACTTCAATGTATGGGGAACTGGTGAGATACCAACTGTGTGAATCTGTTACTAGGCGACACGAGCTGTTCCCATACGGAATGTGCTGTATGATGAGCACACACATTGGTCCCTCAGTTTCCTCAGATTCTCCACCCCTACTAGACACAGGATAGCGGGGAGAAATTTAACAAAACAAGGTCTCAGGTATGTAATTGCACTGCATTTGTTGCAGTGCTTCTTGATGCCACGGACACTAGAGTAGAACAACTTTGAAGTTTCGTGATGGATAGCAGTGTAAAAAATGTTATACTGGTTTGTTCAATTGGTTTTGACATAGCTGTCTGTTGTTGAGTTTGGAAGACTTCAGCATTATACTGTACTTCCTTCCTACACCCATGGATTCCATTCAGAGGGCTGGGCTGAACGAGGAAAACAAAGTAAAACTAGAAGATGGCTGGATAATGAGTTGTCTCAGTGTGTCAGACAAAATCCCATCCATCATATTTCTTAATGAGAGAATACAATAGATTTTACAGCCCTCCAAAAAATATAACTTGGGCAGGCAGCGTGGTTTTATTATCCAGTTCCCACCACTTCTAAATGTGCTGTCTGATTATTAGCAACACAGACGATTACTTGTTTAATTACAAGCCAATAATCTCATATTTGTTTTCTAAGTACTTTTTCTACTAAACACTATCCATTAAATATATCACAATTTTCAGAAAGCCTCCAAAAACACTGCTATTTTACCTTTGGAGAGAGAGACAGAGAGAGAGAGAGAGAGAGAGAGAAACATGACATAGCTGAGCTCAAATGCTGTGAAGACTTTTCTTATCCTGCGGCAAAGTGATCCATTGATTATTCTGAATTCACCACCTTTTTTAACAGCCTCTCTCTGTCATCCCCTGGGACGCTTGGATGGCGCGCTTTTAGGTAGATCTCGTTTTATGTAATAAAAGTGGTTTTAGCGAGGAAATTACTTTCTCCCCATCCTCCTGAGGGAATATCTCAAATGCACGCAGACTGATACAAGATGAGAAAGAAAAGAGATCTAAGTCTCAGGTTTGAGCATTTTGGTTTTTTTTTTACAGGTGTAGAGGAGAATCTAAACCAATTATGGTTTATTTTTCTCAAAAAACTATACATTTATATTTCTTAGAGTGACAAGTATTGCTTGACGAGTTCTCCTGTCTTTGGGTGGACCGGCTCATAGGGAAGTCATGAGCAGAGGTGTCTCTGTCAGTTCCTGGGTGGTCAACTCTGATGATGATGTCACAATACTGGTGAGCAGACCCCTATCGGGATGACCCTTCAGACCATGGCCACTCTTTTTTCTCCTGTTCCCGTGAGTGGACTGCTGCCGGTCACTGTTGCAGATGTGCACGGTCAACAACAGGGTGGCGACACTCACCAGTAAGGCCACGGAGAAGCCCAGGAGGAGACCGTAGGCCAGAGGCCACACCCCATCCAGCAGGCCCCGGGGGTTGGGAGGCACTGGCCTTCGTTCCACCACCAGCTCCAGGTCATGCCAGGTTAAGTCCCTCACTGCAAGCAAACAAACAAACAAATAAACAAACAAACAAAATAAAAATAACCATTCACAAAGGAGTAGATCCATTTCATCTGGTGCATCGGACGAGAGAAGGGACTGTGTAGATACTAAAAGTAAAAACTGGATTTTAATTAATGTGAACTAAGGGACAAACTTTTTGATGCTTCATGCATCTTCCTCAAACGATGTGACAATTGTTTGTTGTTAATATCAAATGAATGCATCTGTTCTCTTAATTTTTTTTCTTTGAAATTTTTGTTTAATTTTAATGACCAGCATGACTTGGACCATGGAAGGAATTGTAGGTAACTTACATTGTTTTACAGAACTCCTCCCTCTGTGTACATGTTTGTCTGTAATGTCACTGTCCTCCTCTAATGTAATTTGCTCCATGCGGCTGTGGTACTCATCGACGTAGTGTTGGAGGCTCAGGGCCTTGGCCTGATTTATGTTCTTGGCCACCTCTGTGAGGACATCATCACACAACGTTTGGCTGTCAGTTGTCGTGCAACACGTGACATTTTCTCCACCACAGATTCTGTTAATCCCTCCCAATCTCTAACATGTGTCTCAAACATGCAGCCAGTGCTTCAGAACAGGCCTTTGTGATGCTCATGTCATATCTCTGCACAATCTGAGCTTTTCCTCCTCTTTTGACACATTAAGAAATCAAACAAAAGATTAAAGTCCTGACTGCAAATGGCATGAAGACAGGATGCCAAGCAGCCAAAACAAACACGGCAGGCAGACAGACAGGCATCTCTAGGCCATGAGCAAGAAGCACAAGCGGCGGCTAATTAATCTGCGCAAAGCTGCAGCGTCTGAGTGGACATTTCTCACGGCGAGTCATTTACCGGCTGACAATTAAAACGCTCGTAATTGTGTCTTTTGTATCAGCCCTGCATTCATCCTCTCCATTCGAGAGGAGATTGCTTTCAGCGAGTGCCATGCGTTTCGCTTTGACTGAAGGATGTTCTTGGGCTGTCATGCTTGTCATCTCTTTTTTTTACCCTCTCTTTCTCCCTTCCTTCTCCCTTTTTCCCTCCCTCTGTCTCTCTCTCTCTCTCTCTCTCTCTCTCTCTCTCTCTCTCTCTCTCCATCTCCCTCATTCCTCTCTTGGATGATGAAAGGAGCAGATGGTCGGTAGTGAATCTGGTGCGGGCTCCAGCGAGCCTGCTGTCAGATCATTTACACCTTGCCATATCTGACGCCACTCGAGTGTGGAGTCTCCTGCACAGCACAATCCAGCATGTGCCAGCAAAGAGACTAGCATTGTGTAGAATATTTCACAGTGCCATAAAGAAAGGAACAGAGAGAGAGAGAGAGAGAGAGAGAAAGAAAAGGAGAGAAACAAGAGCTGACTGCTCAGATGGATTTATCAGCTTGGACAGCATTAAAAATAGATCTGTACTTGTGTTATTTCATTATATCCGTGCCTAAATTATGTTTTTAACACCCCTTCCCCACCTCCCCCCAAAGAAGAAGACCAAAGAAAAGTGTTGTGATATCTGATTATCCTATGCCTTATAGAACATGAGAAACCACATGATGGCAGCCATAAGGCGTTCATGTAGACGAACGGGAAGGTCTGTGCTTGATAACATCGGTGGGCAGCTGTTCATAGTTTGATTCCTAATTTGCCTCTGTGTTTGGGAGACATCACAAGACATGCATCTTCAAAGCTGTTCTTAAAGTTTAGGCAGAGTGGAACTTAAAGTGTTCTGAGTTGAGCCTGGAATCGTTGCTGTTAAGAAAGTTTCAAGTGCTCACCAACTGCGATAAGAGACAAACAAACATGACATGAAATGTTGATGTTGTTGCAAACACACTATACTACACCATGAGGCAGAGGGTAATTTTGCATCTCTCTCTCTCTCTCTCTCTCTCTCTCTCTCTCTCTCTCTCTCTCATTAGTTTGTTGCTTGTGGGCCATTGAAACATTATAGGTCTCTTAGCCATTATTTTGTTGTGTGGATGCCTTGGCAACCTAATTGCCGTTCACTGCGAGGTGCCTCTCTTGTGTCTCAGTAAACAGAGAGATGAACAATGTTGTGAGTCAGAGGCGTGTAACACTGCAGAATTATAGATTTCAACTCATCTCCTTCCCTCTCACACTGGTAATTGTTTAGGATGTTTTCATTGGATAATTCTGTTCACTTTTGCTGTATTTTTTGTATACCTCAGGGGGTATCTTTTGCCCTCCAGAAACACTATGGCTAATCTTCCTGTCCAACAGATTTGTTTAGTAAGACTTTCATGAGGCTTATTGTACAGTATCACCCAACTGTATTGTGTAATCATCTGTTTCACCCAACACGCAATTGTTGACACAAAAAGTCAATATTCGATATTTATCAATGTGTAAAGGGAGAAATCATATTTCTTAATTTGTTTTAATTAAGTTGAGGCTGCACTGCAGATGTTAATGTGTGTGTGTGTGTGTGTGTGTGTGTGTGTTTGTTTGTGGTGTGTATCTGTATTTGTGTGTGCAGGTGTTGATGCGTGAGACTGGTGGTTGGTGTGTGTGTGTGTGTGTCTATGCAAGTTGTTCACACATGCCTGACCTATGGCGATGTCGGTCCTGCCGATCTGTTGCAGCGCGCCAGACAGCCTGTCGTAGTACGTCTGTTCCCCATGCATCTGCAGCCAGTCTGTCAGGTCTGTCCGGCACTCGGCCTCACTGTCACTGTCTGACACACACACACACGCACACACACACACAAACAGGGCCAGTGTGAGGCAGCTCTGACAGCAGTCGTGCTCCTGCTGCCGCCCAGCCGGAGACTGGCAGGCCTGCCAACCCCAGCGCGGGCGCAGCAAACATGAGTTCACGCAAGTTCCTCACACACAATTAAACTCCGTGTAATCCTATTTCTCAAATACACGCCAGTGACCTTTCTATGGGACTCTCAGTCTCTAAGCGTGTGTCAGTATGCGACAACAAGCTTCTTGTCCATGTATCTTTGCTGTGTGGTCTTTAAGCGTTGGTCCACATTGTGCTTGATTGTCTTAAAATAGTGTGTTATTAAGGCTCCCTCCTCGACCCCCCATCGATGTTTTTTTGTTTAATGATGAGATAATTGCATGCGAGTGAATGGGAATGAATATGAATAGGCAGATCAAACATGTGTTTGACAGGCCCTGGATGAGAAGCCAGTCAGGCGCTAGTGTTTGTGGTCTGACAACCCTCAGGGTGTCAACTACCATGTGCCACTGTAACTGCTGACTCCTTGAATGCGCCTACAGAGACAGAGAGAGAGAGAGAGAGAGAGAGAGGGGGGGGTATGAATGAAGAGAGAGAATGAACAGAAGGCGTGAATGGGATGGAAGAGAGGGAAAGAAAGAGAAGAGGGAGATAGACCATAGAGGCTGAAAGAATGGAGGTAGAAAGAGGGAAGAGAATAAAATGAAGTACAAAGACTAAACAGTGAAAGAGTGAAAGAAGAGTGAGTGAGGGTAGGGTCATGAAAAAAAGGGAATAAAAAAAAGACTAAAGAGAGTGACTGAACAGGAAGTGAGGAGATACTGTGAATAAGTCTGAGTGAGTTTACAACGCCATTGAATAAGCTACATACGTAATGTGAATTATTGAGACAATGAGTTGAGATAGTCATCAATAGATGCAGAGATGGAGTGTCTCCATGAAGCACAAAAGTGCACAGAGACAAAGAGAGGCGATAGAGCTCAATTGAATGCATCTTGCTCTCACCACTAGCGGCCCTGCGACGCCGCTGCCGTAGCCCCAGCCCCAGGCCCAGGTCGTTGTTCTCTGGGGAGAGGTGCTGGAGGTGTTTGAGGACGTCCTCCTCGGGCCGAGCCAGGGCGTCACGGAGGTCCTGGCACTCCCGCAGCGTCAGCAGCTCCACCAGCCGTTCCAGCTGGTGTCTGCCCAGGTCCTCCGCCACTGCGGCCCGGCAGGCCCGGGCGCGAGCAACAGCACGCGGGGCGGGCAAACCGGCGGTCGGCGGGGTCACGGTCAGGGCACGGTCATCACGCAGCAGGGGTGTCCGCCAGGGCGAGAGAGAGAGGACAGAGGGGATGCTGGTTAGATAGGGGCCGCGCAGCTACCGCTGGCTGCCGACAAAAGAGCCGCGGGGAATCATTTGGCTCGGCGTTTCGGGCCACAGCTGCCGGTGACACTCGTGATAAGTGGGCTCAGAGAGGCGTGCTGACAGTACAGCGAGCGAGGCTTGGCTTATTACCCTGCTGCGCTCCTCCCAACTTTCTGCAAGCTCGTACTGCTCTTACCGATGCTGCTCAAGTTTTTACTCTGGAAGTTACAGGAAATAATGGAGCCTTTGTCAAACAGCAGAATCCCTACTTAGACATTTTTAAGCCGTGGTGGTGAATCAAAATACACTAGAGTTGAAATTGTATCAACTAAAATATGCCTTCATTATAGTTTTGTCAGTTGCACCCTTATTCAAACACTACTATTCCACATTGAATTCTAACTACTACTCTAGGTTCTTTTCTTCAAACTATATTTTGCGTGAGGATGTTATGACTGCCTGCCTTACTTGTCAATGCAACACCGAAAACAAGAGTCGTGAAAAATGACGGCACCAAAACTATCGCTAACGGCAGTGATACACAAGGGCTTTGCCTGCATTGTATTGTACTGCATGTAGCCCGCTCGGCACATTAAAAATGTCTCACATCTGTGCTGGGGACAGATGTGGTGTGTCTCAGACATGGGCAGGATTCAATTAGCCAAGTGTGTGATGGAACTGACAAGCCTCTCCTCTCTGTCACTGTCAACATCAGCTCCTAAATTACCTGCTTGTGTCAATATTCCCCAGCAGGGTGGCTTGCTTTGGGAGTTGAGGTGCTCTGAATACCTGCCTCCCTGCCTGCCTTAGTTTGAAAGCCATTCCTGTGGTTACAGATGAGCTCAGAGCTCGACTCACCTGTGTCCTTGCACGTGACTGGGCTGACGAGGACAAAGACGAAAATGAGAGTAGGAAAGAGGCGAGCTTGCATGCTGACAGTTAAGAGGTTTACAAGCTTTCTCTTTTTACATAGATACCATTGATTTTATGAAAAGACTGGTGTCATAAAGATTTAGAATTTTCAAAGGATTCTAGAATAATGGTTTCTGTGCCCACCAGAGGGCTTTTAGGACACGCAGGAACATAGCCTCACATACGTGACATCAACATCTCCATAGAAATGTTCTCCTGTTGCAAAACAATACAACACATTTACAGCAGAACCATTGAAACGTGGCTGTGGTTTATTGTCAGGCTCGTCTGTATACCACAGAGGGTTGCAGCATGTATCTTCGCATGCATGATTTCATCAGGTGTTTGTGAGTTCTTCCTCTCTATGTATGGATCCCAGATCCCTGGATTTTACACTGAATGGTCTGTTGTTGACATTAGGTTATAATTTCATTTCATTTACGTCCTTCAGTTCCCTAATAGAGTGTCCATTATGTAAATGGGGGCGATGAAAGCTATTCAGCTCCAACACAAATAGGAAGACAAGATGTGTTTTTGCTTTAATCATTGGTTAGCCACTTCAAGTATCATATCTCTGCTTAAATAAAGTTGTCAGTTTAAACATGGTGCTGCTGTTGCTGCCGCTATGTTCTCTGACAGCATAATATTACTGTGCTTTCTTTGTATATCCACTGCTGCTCTTGAAAGCTTGTCTCAGTGTATGGTGTGTAGCTGTTTGAAAGGGGTCTGATGCTTTGAGAGAGAGAAAGAGAAAGAACAGAAAGAGAGAGCGCTTTCTAGTTGTGGGAGCAGAAGAAAGCATGTCAGCTGCACTGCAACATGGAGGGGGCCACAGGCTAAACCGTCAGCTGGAAATCTGTTACTTTTGATGTCAGTGCTTTATTTAAAAACACACAGATAGCAAAAGCTTACAGCATGGAGGGATCAGTTAGAATGACTTCAAACAAGCAAATCAACAAGCCCCAATCCACCTCGCCTTCTTCCTGGAAGTAGCAGTTTCCTGGAATTGATCTCGCTTTATTGTAAGGGGCCAGGGAGTAATGGCGTTAAGCTTTAAGTTTCCTCACTGATTTGGAATTTCTGCATGAGGGTCTAAGAGTAAAGGTAAAAGTCGGAACACCTGGAACCTGTTCAGCATTAGTGTGAGGGAGAGGGGTGGGGGGGTAGGAGGGTAGGCACTCAGACACATGATAATTAGTGGCAGCAGGGCTTGGAAATGAAAGCAGGTACAAACAACAGCACAGGGGGAAAATATGGTCCCTTCAGGAGGTGAAAACAAAACCCTGTCTTTGAAAAGTAGTGAGAGTTATGCATGCATCGGCACACACACACACACACACACACACATTGAGGACGCAGTATGAATACAATACATATAGAGGCATTTATTGGAGAGGTGAGTGGTGACAGTAGCTCAATAGGTGACACTCTTCTGTCATGTAGGTTACTTTTCTGTCATGAACTTTAGAAGACTCCAGGATGAACTACACTGTACTGCTCCCTTCCGTACTCCATGACCAAATGAGTTTGAACACTTAGTGGCATTTTAGAGTATGTTTGTAGAAGGCAGACCATCAAAAAGAGCATAGGGAAGTAAATACGGCTCCACAAGATTGTGTGAATATTGGAGGTTTCATTTTTATAGTGATAAAAAAGCCCACTCTGGTCATAGTGTGAGCACATGGGCCCTGTTTAGCCATGCGCTAGCCCTGGCCACACTGATCTAAGCTGAGACCCCGTCAGATAAAGAAGTGCCCACACATTTACAGATACTATTTACGTTAAAGTACCTCTGTGAACTTACACTGATGGAGTGGAAATACACAGAGAATGAAATAATCCAAGTACAGCAGGTTTATAAAATTCTATACTTGCACCTAAATGTCTATCAAATTATATTTAGGGTAGCCTACTGATAGATGGGAGTAAATAACCAATATGAAGAAATCAAAGTCCTGGATGGGGCCCTCGGTGAACTGGACATGGATGGTAACGACTGAGATCACAAGTGTGCGAGGGTCCCATGCCTTTTAGACTTCACCCCACTGAAATCTGATATGACAGACGACAGACTCCGGTGGAATGAAGGACAAAATTCATGGGTGTATGCATGTCTTGTTCTGGCATGCCTGGTGAGGCTTGTTGTGACCAAACGTACCTTCAGAACCTGTGGGCAGACACACAGAGAAGGAGCTGGAGGTGAGACTGTGGAACAGGATAAAGACAGAAACATCCACAGCATTTCTCCTTAGTCTTTCAATGATGCTGCTACAATCTAAAGTACTGATCTGCAGTGCACTAATCATGGTAAATTAAATGCTGGAATTCACATACACACACACACACACACACACACACACACACACACACACATACACACACAGGCATTTGCATTTGATTTGAAACCCTGCCTCCCTGTGGAGGTGAGTTGTGAAGTGGGGGGGTGAGGGGGATGTGGGGGAGTGGGGTCTCCTCTCCTCCTCCCTCCCCCCTCCCTGCCCAGGACGAGAGCGGTCATGTTCCACTTAACGCCTCTGGGCTAGTGGGTGCTGGAGCCTGATCACTGGCTCTGACGCCGGCACAAAGAAACTTCCCTCTGCTCCACTACCCGCTCTGAAACCCAACACTTCCATGATCCAAAACCCCCCACCCCCCAACACACACACAGACACAGACACACACATACAGCACACAAAAAAACACACACATACACACCCTGCAAAACTGCGCCCCACCTCCCCCCCATATGCCCCTCCCAGCACTCCTTCTCTGCAGCTTTTGAGTAGGGTGTGTTTGATACCAACCCCCCCCCCCCCCCTTCCAAAGTTTTTTTCTTGCCTTTTTTCCTCTTCGCGCCCTTTCTCTCTCACTCTCTACCCCTCAATTTCTGCTCCCACTTTTTTTTCTCCTTTACCCTGCTGTATTTTTTCTTTCTGTAACAGACACACACACACTCACACACACACACACACACACACACACACACACACACACACAAGAACACATGATTGCCCAAATTGCACGGGTGCAAAGATGGTTAAAAACATAAATGCCGCAAAAGATGGTGTGTGGCTTTTAACTTTTTTTTTTTCTCTTCTGTCCAATTGTGCATTGGGTGTGCCCTGCGCTACTCCACTAAAATGAATTTTCCGCAGAACAGTAATTGTTCAGGGAAGAGATCAAAAAGTTACTTTTACAACTACTGTACAGCAGCATTTCTGACCCTGAGCAATTTCAGTTGGTTTATTTTCTGTCTTGACTGTTCTGAGGTCACCCTGTATCTGTCAGCATGCGACAAAGACAATGCGTGTTCGATTGCACTTAATCCTCAAAATTTGCCCTTGCAAACATCTCACTCTTTCCCCTCACCCTCCCACTCACCTCACCAGCAGTTTCACACTCACCTTTCGCTTATGTTACATCCACACCTTGCTCCATGTAGTCACAAAATAAAAGCGTTTACAAGCAGTTCAAATTTCTCCTGTAAGCTCATTTACATTTTGCAAAACTGTTGCAAGACCAACTTGAAAAAAAAAAGACAAAAAAAAAGAAAGAAAAAAGAACCAGTCAGAGGAACACAGAGGTTCTTTCTTGAGAGATGTGAACTCAGAACAAGTAAAGACCCCATGCTAGCTTGACTTTATCTACCCTACCTGGCACAGGTAGGCCACTCCCCTCGCTGTCATTCACATGTGCCGCACCCTACAGACCTGTATTATCTCGCAGAAGAGATGTGGCCATAAACGCCCTGTTGCCACATGACTTTGGGGGCGTAAAGTTTGGTCGCATTGTGAAAAAGTAGATCAAATTGATTTACTTTCTCTTGCATTAGTGGCCCTTCATACTGCACATGCACATATAGTATATAAACACTGCATATACAGTACATCACTATACAACACAGTGGCAGACGTAAATGCAGGAATGCATGAGAATAGTACTACTTGTGTGTTATTTACTTAAGCAATTTAGTGGTGTCTGAAACATTTGATGACGTGAAACTTTTTTTTTTTTTTACTGTATCACTGGGGAGACATCCAGAGGCATTTTATAAAGAGCACTTACTCATACTATTAGCAGACATTTGAATAAATTGAATTATCAGTGTGTTCATCAATATTAATGGTATGTAAAGACAGTTTTATTGGTCCCCCCCCCCAACACATTTTAATTATTCAGTTCCATAGTGAAAGATAAATCACTGATTTTCCCATATGCAGTTATTCTGCAGAACATTTATAATTCAAATGATTCCATGGCTTTGTCAGGCTCTGCCATTCCATTCCTTTTCTGCCCATAAATAGTCTTACCTAACTCTGGTGCTCACCTTACAACGCAAGCATCTCCACCCCCTTAGAGAGGTGCAGCGACTAGTCTAAACATGAGCGGCTCCACCCAACCCTCCCCCTGTTGATCTCACACGCCAGCTCTGCTCTGGGCCAAGACAATGGCCTTCTGGGTAGACATAGGGAAAGGGGGGGGGGGGTTGTCAGGGGGTGGTTGAAAGAGAGAAGGAGCAACCCCCCACCCCGTGGAATTTAGAGTGCTTTTGTAAGCATAGCATCACTCAGACATTTGCTCTGAATAGCCGTATCATCTCAAGAATGTGTGAGAATATGTGTGACTGTTTTAGATGATGTTGTCACACGCAGAGATGTTCAGTTTCTGGTCAGTGCTGGTATTTACTGTATGGGTAATGTGGCTAACTAGCCTGGGGATACCCATGCTGCCTTGTGCGCTCGTTCCGAACTGCACGGCAGCCTGGAGACCATGGGCGAAATTTTCACATGAATTTGGGAACCAATCACACAACGGGGAGAGATGGCAAGACGTTGCGCGAACTTTTGGACAAATGAAACCTGA
>JASCQY010000173.1:20233782-20244814 GCA_030264315.1 Sardinella tawilis
TTTGTGATTTTTGTTTTTTTTTTTACCCCCCCCCCCCCCCAACTTCATGCAAGAAGTGTTCAGACGACTGGCTCATGATGCCAGTAAGGGAGAGTGGAATAATTCTTACTCATTACGTCATGGTTTCTGTTTCTGATCTGTTTTTTTTTTTTACATTGTCTTCAATAATTTATGGTGAAGATGTAACACTGTAACCAGAAACAAGTAAGATATAGGCTAACTATATTCACCCAATGCATATGGTGTAGGCTGAATGGTGTAATACCAAGGGGAACACTGGATCCTCATGGCTGCCGAAAGTGCTTTTTTTATTCGGTGTGATTGCATATATCGGGACTGCAGGGCAAAGTACACATTTACATAATCACAAACAAGAGTTACACTTTTCACATGTAGCTGAAAGAATCACAATGTAGAAATAAAAACATACAAAAAATGAGTCATGTGCAAAAAAAAAAAAAAGGAAAAAATACTTCAGACTTGCATCATTGAGAACCTCTAGGTTAAACATGCTTTGCTTTCCCTAGGCAAAACACACACACACATACACATACACAATAATGAAATGCTTTGGACTCATGACTGGGGAAATTTGCCCAGATTGAGTGGATTTGCGAGCATCCTCTGCCCAGGGATATTAAAAAAGGAATAACTGTGAAAAACACAAAGGCAGTGTTCTTTGAATAAAGTTCAGCAGGGGATTATGCGCTCAACAAAACATTTGAACAACATCCTGTCGAGTCGAGCCAACTCAGAACGGCTGGAGACTATAAATGCAAAGAGGTCCGCAAATCTAATCACTCGGTCTGAAAAGTTTTAGGGATTTGATTTCAAGAATAATTGAGAAGTGGCTCCCGAGTATTAACCAAAACAAGGGAAATAATAAAAAACATAAAGATAAGTTTGGGAAGAAAATAGTGTATGGCTACTGCTCTATCCTTATACCTAAGATAAGATATTCATTCCAGATTTGACCATAATCCAGTTAGGGAAACAAGGCAGTATGTAAAATATGCAGAAATTACATTGAAACCATCTTGCCACAAGACCCAGGCTTTGTGCACTATTGATGTCACAGTATGTCAAAATAAACCCCACATGCACCCATTGACACTGTGATGGGTTTCATGTTACATGTAGCCATTGTTTGATTCAAATGAAGCCTGATTTTTTCCCCCCCTTCCATCCTTTCTAAGCCGACTTTGTTTTGGGTCTCAGATGAAGACTTCACACTGTCAGAGTAGTAACAAGCATCAGTGACAGCAACATGCAGCAGGTGTGGCAGGGTATACAGTACAGTTTGGGATAAGTTTAGAAATCTGAAAGGAAAACAAATGGCTCCATGAATACATCTTCAATATGCTTATGTATATGCTTGTGTACAGTATATGTGTGTGTGTGTGTGTGTGTGTGTGTGTGTGTGCGCACATTATATTATGATGTGAGTCTGTGTGTACTGTATGTTTCCATATTCCTGCTCATATATATGTGAATGTGTGTGTGTGTGTGTGTGTGTGTGTGTGTTCAGCAGGGCGTTCCCCATCGGGGGGCCTTCCATCACTTTGAGTAAGTGCAGCAGGGCCCCGGTCAGTCAGCGTGAAATGGGCCCGGCTGTGGTTCACGGCCCCCAGGCCGGCCTATTTGCCAAGGGCCATTAGCGTGATCATGCCTTACCGGGGCCCTCACGCCACGTCATTCATCCCAGCGTCCGTCCGCACCAAACGGAGCACACACACACACACACACTCGCACGCACACACACACACACTCACACAAATGCATACACACATACTGAACACACACACAGAGACACACACAGACAGACAGACCAGTTTCTCTGCCTTCCTCTCTCTTCCCTCCAACACACATGTACACATACATGTATATACACACACACACACACACACACACACACACACACACACACATCGACATCGTTTTCTGTGGAAGACCTCCTCTTCTATGATTGGGACAGCTGGACTGTGTGATGGGTTGAATTGATGGGGTTTATTATCCACAGGTGACACAGGTTTACCTTGATTGCTTCTGGTATTTTAAACACATACACACACTTCTCTTCCCTCACTCCCACCCCTAACATACACACACTCATACATCAATTTACTCACTCACACACACACACACACACATACACATACACATACGTGGTTGTTAACATTCACAGTAAAAGTAATTACTTTCCTAAGCATAGTTGCAACATGACATCCAATGGTAATCTCATCTTAATCACAACCTCTATAAAAACCTACACTATCTGATTGTTTATCTCTCTGTTAAAATCACACGAAGAGTCATGCTCACTACCTTACAGGGAGGACCAGCATACTCAGGACTCTAGAACAGGAGAGAACAGAGGGGAACCTAGAGGAGGAGAGTAGAACGGTGGAACCAAAGTCAGAACAGTGAACAGAACAAAAACAGGGGAGGGAAGAGAACAAAAGAACAGAACAAAACAGAGCGAGAAAAAGACGAGAGCAGAGCATTAGCAGAGCAGGTTGCCATGACGTGCGGAAAAGGCCACCAGGCCTGTCACTGCAGTGATGTATGACACAGCTGCCTGCCCTCCGGACCATGCCTCCTACCACTACCACCACTCACCCGCCACCACCTCAACAACCCCCTCACCCCGTCCACCCTCCCCGTAATCAGACTGGGGCAATACTGCAGCCTTCCGCTTCACCGAAGCTGACTGACACGCCAATGTGTGTGTGTTTGACACATGCACACACACACACACAAACACACGCACCCAGGCAGTGCCGCTGGGTTGAGCCACAAAATGAGAGAGTTAAGGTGTGAGCAGATCAACCCCTGGTAGAGGTAATAACTTATTGTTTCAGACCATAAACGGTGCCTCACTGCGATCAGCTAGTGTACGTGTGTTTATCGACCAGGGCAGACGTAAAGAGAGAGAGAGAGAGAGAAAAGAAAAAAAGAAGAAAAAACATGGCAAGATGAAGATGGAGGTAGAATCAATGCTTAGTGAAAGATGGCCGTTTCATTGCTGTGGCTGCCCCGTTGATGCTTCACGAGCCAGTGGAAACTGCCTGCTCTCTCATCTTTGCTTTCTCTTTCTCTCTCTTGCTCTCTCTCTTTCTTTCTTTCGCTCTCTCTTGCGCTTTCCCTCTGTCTCTTTCTCTCTCTGTCTCACTCTCTCCATCTGGGGGAACTTCTCGCTCCTCACTCCTCTCATGCTCCCAGTCATATGTGGCCAGAAATAGAGCTGCTGAGAGCAGCCACCGTAAGAGCCTTGTTAGCTGCGTAGCTGAGCACATCCCAATCGCTCCATGAAGCAGAAATGAGAGAGAGAGAGAAGGAGAGAGAGGGAAGAGTAGCTGCAAGAGACAGATTGACAGAAAAAGAGAGAAAGAGTAGTCGTAAGTGCCGGAAATAGAGAGAGATAAAGAGAGGGAGAGAAAGAGGGAGAGAGAGAAAGAGAGATGGAAGGATGAAGAGGGCAATGTTAGTGTTAGTCAACTCTCCAAAACAGCTCTGTCCATCTTCAGTCTCTGGAACGGCAGGACTGGGAGGAGACTCAGCAGTATCGATTCTAATGGCCATTTGTTAAAAACCCCACTATCGACCCCCTCGCTCACGACAAGACCTTGAAGGGAAAAACAAAAACGAGAGAGCAGCAAATCCTCTGCAGCGTTCCTGAGTGCTCCGCTCCCCTTAATAATTGATATACTTTTACCATTCATCTATATCCCTTCTTTCTTGCAACTTTCATCTTTAGAAGGGAAAGAGAAAGAGAGAGAGAGAGAGAGAGAGAGAGAGAGAGAGAGAGAGAGAGAGAGAGAGAGAGAGAGAGAGAGAGAGAGAGGGTTAGTGGTGCAGCAGGTGGTGCATTAGTGTTTGTGTTGGGCTCTCCTTAGCTGTGCCAGTGAATCATTTCTATGCAGGCGGCGTATGGGCAAACTAATGCCTGATAATCAGGCTTGGGGGGACTTAAGCAGAATTGCAACCGGCGGAAAGTTCAACACTGATTGATTGGCCTTCCAGAAAGCCCTGGTTTGGCTAACCCTCTTAAGCAAATTTCACACATCCCAAGTGAGTCTGCTGGCTGCCACCGCACCACCACCCAGACACACACACACACACACACACACACATACCTACATCATCAACTGAGGAAGAAACAGCCAAGACCCGACTCGGCTTACACACTCAGAACCTCTTCTAATGCAGCTGGACAGGTGAAATTTGTTTTTATTTCTTTTGGAGACAGAATTGCTCAGGCTTTTTTTATCCCCTTTTATTGTATTTTAAAAATAATCTCAGTTCCCTAGCTAATCCTAATAGGTGTAATCCATGCAATTGTTTTGCTCCTTGCTTCTCATTTCACAAAGTCACAGGTTCTGCTACGCTAAGAAGGTCACAAAAACCTTCTCCACCACTGAGAATATCATTCCTCCACTTAATCAAGAGTGCATGTCAGTGACTGATTACACCTCTGTCTGGAGTTTTCGCTTAGTTTAATTACGTGCCTCAGTTTTGCCCCTAAAGCTGTGTTAACTTACAATGAAAGCTAACCAGCTTTTCCCATTTGTCTCCGTGTATTTGGTAGCAGTTAATTGGAAGCCCCTTCTAACAAAATCTGTTCCTAATATGGTGGCCTACTCATGGATGGAGTACAGTAGAATAATACAGGAATAGGATCACACCACTGACCCAGCCAGGTTTAATTGCGTGCTATAGCCCCATGCTGGCGGCTGTTTTGAGGAGAGGCTGCCAGGTCTGGTTATGTGAGGCGGTGATGCCCTGAAAGGACTGTCGAAAAGAGAACGAGAAAGCATGCGAGAGAGAGAGAGAGAGAGAGAGAGAGAGTGAGAGTGTGAGAGCCCCTGGATCAATCCCTCATTGGGTCAGTGGGCTGGTAGAGCTGATTTAAAGCATATGTCCCCTAATTACACTAACGAGTGACTGTTAATGGGCCCAGAGACGGCCCTCGGTGCCGTAGGCTCGTTAATGTCACTGTCACGTTGTCGATCCCCAGGCCACGGAGATCAAGGGCAGGAGGGGTGAACGAGGAGCTCCCTGGTCGTCATTACTCCCATACACACACACACACACACACACACACACACATAGACACACACGCTCTCTTTCTTGCACATACACACCTAACACTGACACTCACACACACATAGAACATTACACATTTCATGGCGAAATGAAATTTAATTGCTCTCTAAATTATTAACCTCGATGAAAGGAGGACAGCAACTGGTTTTGACCTCAGTTAGCGGGTTAGCGTCTGGAGGTCTGGCCCGGGTCCCCTCAGCGGAGTACGCTCAGGAATACATATTTAACCATCTGTGGCGTACGCCACTCTGCCGCCGCCACCACCACCGCTACTGCTAACACTACAGCCTCGTCTCCCCTCGTCTTCTCCACACTGACCTCAGCACACACCTGTCCTGAATTTGAATAAACGTTCCACATGAAGCAACATGGTGCTCTGCGCCCAACACATCTAATTGGTCCTAATTACTTCGTAAATTGGGTGCGTTGGTGGTGACTAAAGCGTTGACACAGTTTTTTTACCTTCCATTTCTCTCTCTCTCTCTCTCTCTCTCTCTCTCTCGGGTTCTCTATCACACACACACACACACACACACCTACACACACACACACTTACACCGGTACCTGTGGGTAGATGTCTTATTTCCAGTGGGACACAACACTGCTCACAATTATGTTTGTTTAGTTAATCTTTGTGCGTGTGTAATTGCTATTTTCCACATGTCCTCCCCACTGGAGCAAACGGCTGTGATTTATTCATTGATTCTGCTCTAGATGTTTACACATCGCTAAAGCATAAATATTTCCCAGGAAACATTCTCTCTCCCTAAATAATTCAATAGGTTGTACATTAATAATGAATAAGCCATATCCCACTGTTTCAGTAAATAACAATGCAAATGTCATGCACCCTGTGTTTTTTAAACGCTTGAGTGGCCCAGGTACTAAGCAATGGCCGCATTGTAGGTATGAGGAGAGAGCAGACACATTATGCTGTGTAGAAGACAGATACAGCACATAGAGTAGAACATACTGTAGCTTTGGTGTCTCGCTATCTTATGTATGTTTATCTATAAGGCCATCAGGGACACAGCAAGGAATGTTGAGCCCCCCAAACATTGATTGTACATTTAAAATGGGGGCAATCTTGGGTCCCCTGTCAGGGCTGGGCCCTCAGAATCACCCTAACTTTCTCCCCTTTCTCCACTGGAGGCACCTCTGAGGGGCATCTTCAGGGTAGATGGGGGGGGGGGGGGGTTGTTAGTATGAATGAATGGTGAACATTATTCTTATTACTGGAGGGGACAAATATTATATTTCATAATGCTGTAGGCATCCACTGTGACAGTACCTGGTTGGTTTTTGCACTTGGATGTGGAAGGTCCACCCTGCTGACTACTTGGACTGTCCCTGACTGTCTGGACACACCATTGTGCTGAGTGTGAAGAGAGAGGCTGTACTGGCAGAGAGTGTGGTGAGGCTGGACAGAGGCCAGTAGAGGTTTATCACTTTAGAAATGTCTCTCTTCAGTGATAAATATCCTATTGTCCCTACCCTCAGTCCTCAGCATTATCTGCAGTAAAGGATGGTGTATGTGAACCAACTCTGGAAATTACTCTGATTTAAATGTGGTTTACCACAAATAAGTAAGTAAGTAAATAAATAAATAAATAAATAAATAAATAAATAAACAGAACCGAGACTTCTGTCCAAACCCAATGATAAGAAGCCCACTGAACTCCATACAGGGCTGTGTCCTCTATTTCTGATAAGTAAGCTGCCAGAATCATATTGTCCAAACATCCAACTAACACATCCATTTGAACACCCATTAGATACCAAACATCCATTAAACCAAACATCCATTTTTAAACTTGTTTGAATGGGTTTTATTACTGGGACATGATATCTGTACTAACACACATTATGTAACATGTCATAATTCTTTAAATATATTTCTCTCCATAATACCTTACATTAGATGTTGATCTTGTTTACATAAACTGACATCAAATTGAGAGATTTGAAGGGACACCATCTATTTAAAAGGTTGTAAGTATAAAGCTGAGGTTAACAGAAGTCATTGAGTTACTAGGCTATTGGACAGTTCACCTGAATATCCATGTTTGTATCACATAAACTTTGTATTCCTACCAAGCCACCAGAAAAAGTCTAAGCTGTCCAGCTGAAGTGTATTATCCATGTTCCATTAAATCCTGGCTGGGGATGAAGCCTGCGATGGGGCTCTAGCTGACAGTCCGAGCTGACACAGTACAAACTGCCAAACCAGCCGAGCAGCGAACTCAGTTTGAATAACGATCTTCCCCAACGTCTCCCTGAAGACGCTGTCATGTTTGGAGGGAGCAGGCAGGCAGCCCATCTGTATGGTGTCCAGGGGAAGTGTCCTCCTGGGCCTGGTCCCTGTAGTGTCCTGTGTGCGCCGTTTCTCTGAGTCCTGTCCACTCCAGTCTGGCTGGTGATTGCATATCCAGCGCGACGCGGCCAAGAGTGATGGAAGCCACTCGACTCCTCATTTCACTGCGGTAATTACCAGAGAGAGGAACCATTCAGCTGGAACAGATTTCACTGTGGCAGCAAGTTAACAAACACATGACTAATATTGTTGCTGCCACTGCTGTCTGTGTGTGTGTGTGTTTCACTTTTGAATTAGTTGATCTGTCTTGCCTGAGTGAGCACTGATTGCCTCATCTATACTGTATCTATCTATCTATCTATCTATCTATCTATCTATCTATCTATCTACTGTATCTATCTATCTATCGACTGTATCTATCTATTTATCTATCTATCCATCTGTCTGTCTGTCTGTTTTCCTACCTGCCTGTCTGTTTGCCTGTCTGTTTGTCCATCTGTCTATGAGGCTGAACTGGTGCAGCATTATACATTGAAAGAGTGAATCATATGCAAGATGGAGAAAGAGAGGAAAGAGAAAAGAGTGGACACTGTGCAGGAGAAAGAGAAAAAGAAGAAGAATGAAATGCAGAAAGAGCTACTGTAGATGCAAGAAAGAAAGAAAGAAAGAAAGAAAGAGGCCAGGTCTGGAGTGAGATGTTTGAGCTGACTGTGCAGAGGTCCCCTGTCCTCCCATGCCCCTGCTGCTGCTGCTGTGGGCAGGATATGCGGCTCCCCAATGCCTTCCTAAACGCCGCGACCAAGGAGCCATACTGAGCCCACTGAGCTGCCGTAACTCCACCCGGCCGACAAGGCAGAGAGACATCTGGGTAATTTAGGATGTAATTCTCCTCTCCTTTGAGTGGTATAAAATCTGTATTACAACCATAAACAATTCCCCTTCCCCTCGTAGCCTCCCCAGCCTCCATTTTTATGCATGCAGAGAGATATTACTGAAGATCTGCAGTGGCAAGCACTTCTGTTCTCCTCAAAGGCCACACAGCAATAAAACGCGGAATGAGATCATGGCTGGGTCCTCCTCACGCCCATTATCACCTTTATTTATTTATTTCTATTCCTTTAACTGCCATTCTTCTCTCCTCCCCAACTCCAACTTGTTTTGATAAATGATATGGAGGGACTGGGCATTGAATCTTGGAGTAGAAAATCAGCTGCAAATCAGCATGAAACTACTTGAAATTGAGTTGTTTGGTTGTAAAGCGTCCTCAAGTCAAGGCTACTGCTCTTGCCCAGAGTCTGTTTGGATGTCTTGTTTGGTGTGTCTTGAAATCACTATGCTTGGTTGTGATAAATACTGACAATGCACAAGGCTTAGATCACGACGCTCCTCTGCTATTGGTTACACTGTAACATTATCTGTGATTATCTGTTTACTGTCGTCTGGTCTCTCAACCTGAGTAATAAATATTTAATGCATTGTGTATTTACAAATGCAATTCATATTGCCATATACAGTATTGAGGCTTTTTTCAAAAGCTGTTTACACATTGTTTAAGCTTGACTTATCAGTCGAATGTACAGTATTTCATCATAGGAAGGTTTGTATAGTCAAAGGATTGTGCACATCCCAAACCAAGGTGCAGGGCAAAATAATCCTATAGTTTGTGATACAAAAGTCCGCACACTCGAAATCTTCTGTTTCTTTGTTTATTTTCTTTTTTGAAGAAGACCACTTGGTCGAAACATTGTTTCTGTGCCAAAAAAGACGATAAACAATGTATAAGCCTGAAGGAGCAGAAATGTGGAAAAGGAACAAAGGTATCAGCATGTTCGTCATCATCGTCAGAAAGAAAAAAAAAAATGCAAGGACAACAACAACAGTTTACATCTCAAATAGATGAATCTTCAGTATGTTTATGTTACAGTTTTTCTCCATTGGTTTGGCTCATTTCTTGAAACAGAAATCACATTCTCAAAATAGACAAATCTCCAAACTACCTTGTAATTGTACTCTGATGTATGGAAGTTACTTTATGTGTGTGATTAAAAATGGTTAAAATTTCCTTTGGCAGTATGACTACAGTCTGTGTGATGTCAAACTTTGGAGGCTGCTCTAACTGTAAAGTCTTTTTTTCAGGTTTTACTGTATACATCTCTGCCAAAGTGACAAAACATCTAAGCATTTTGATTTGCGGTGCTTACACAATGCCAAAGGGACGATGCATTTTGGGGGCACTGATTATTTATATGAGAAAGGAATTTAGTTTTGACACATGGGTAAACTGTTTTGGGAGAGATTCTGCAGGTCATCCATGGTGTTGTGCTGAACCATCTAGGTATATTTTGGCAAAAGCACTAAGTGAATACAAACAAGTCAAAGCAAATTGAGAAGGATCTTTGCAATTTTGATGGTACTGACTCTTTATATGGGAAAGAAGCTAGCTTTGAAGCATGTGTGAACAATTTTGGGAGACATATGAGTTTTTGCTAGTGAGCTGTAATGTTTTGCAGACCTGTAAGACTGATTGGCCAAATGATCCTATAGTTTTAAAAATGTAATTTCTGTTTCAAGACATGAACTAAACCAAAAGAGAAAAACGGCTTGAAACTCTGCACTCTATGATTTTCTCTTTTCTTTTCTTTTCCTCTCTTCTCTTCTCTTCTCCTCTTTCCCCGCCTCTCCTCCTCCTCGGCTGGTTGAATTGCACTCACCAGCCCCCCCGTCACGCCCACCTGTCTGCCTGAGTCTGCACCTGGTTCCCACTTCAGTCTCACCTCTCAGCACATTAGTCATTAAGAGCTGTGGCCATTGCACCACATCACACCAGGGGGCACCTAATCAGTGCAGCCACCTTGCCCACGTCCAGATGTGGGGGCCCCATTAGCCGAGTCGTCCACATCCCTGTGATTGGTTCCCCTCCATCCATCCGCATCGCCTCCTGTCATTAGGTGATAGAGCTATTTGTCCATCAGGAACAATTACATTGACGCACACCTAAAGCGTGATTGTGAAAAGGCTAGCATTGATTTGAGTCAACTGATTGTCTTAAAGCACTTCCCGCCTACGTTGTGGCACAAGGCACCTTACCTGATGAGTCTTTTTTGAAATCTATCTGCTTGAGTAAACTTCAGATACTTTCTTCTTTAAAATAGGAAAATTGCTGGAGGTATTCTGTGGTGGTCATTTTTGGAACAATTTCGGTTTTATTCTAAACATCTCTCTCTCTATCCGTCTCTCTGTCTCTCTCTCTCTCTCTCTCTCTATCCGTCTCTCTCTCTCTCTATCCGTCTCTCTCTCTCTTATCTTGTCCGTCTTGTGTGTCTGGTGATGATGAGAGGGCCACGGGCTCTTTTTTTATTTCCTTTCAGCCTGATATGACAGGGTGCGGATAATGGCCTGTCTGCTGGGGCTGGAGAGACGTGATTACAGCCACCCTGACATCAGGTTAATGGAGATTTCTAATGGGGGACACCAGGTATGGGCTGGATCCACCACCTCGTCTCGTTCACATACACCCTGGATAGACACCCATGTCCACAGACACACACACACACACACACACACACACACACACACACACACACACACACAAACACACACACACACACACAC
>JASCQY010000173.1:20381660-20392971 GCA_030264315.1 Sardinella tawilis
GTGTAACCCTGTTTTCCTTTCACAGGTATGAATGGACTTTTGACCAAATGTTCACATTTTGTTCTTAAAGAAAAAAAAGGGAGATGTGGTGTACTTGAATACAGCTTATAGGCTACCGTATGTTATGAGTTTCAGCCAATGAGATTAAGGGTACTGGTCATGAGCTAGGGGGCACTACAGGGTTGCTGGTTAGTTCAATAAAGTGCTCGAGAAGTTAGAACACAGTTTCTGTTCCACGCTTACTTTTTCTTTTAATAAATAAAATATACGACAGCTACCTTAATTGTAACGAGTGGTTATTTGAGTTACTGTTGCCATACTATCAGCTCGAACCAATCCTCCTCTGACCTCTGGAATCAACAAGGCATGTTCGCCCACAGAACCACTCACTGGATATTTTCTCTAATTCGGACCATTCTCTGTAAACCCTATGGTTGTGCATGAAAATCCCAGGAGATCAACAGTTCCTGAAATACCCAGACCAGCCCATCTGGTCTGAGCCTGCCATGCCATGTTCTAAGTCACTTAAATCACCTTTGTTCCCCATTCTGATGCTCGGTTTGAACTGCAGCAGATCGTCTTGACCATGTCTACATGCCTGAATGCATTGAGTTACTGCCATGTGATTGGCTGATTAGTAATTTGCATTTAACAACAGTTGGACTAATAAAGTGGCCGGTGAGTGTATTTGACTTAAGTAAAGAAATCGATTACTTCGTCCACCTGCTGCGATATCGGGTAAAGGCAAATCATTTTGAAACTTAAAATTGGTCTTAGGTGTCTGTGAACTAACCAAGGTAGCATGTCCTTCCAAAGATCAACATTGAAAGAAAGTTGAGCTCAGCTGATAATTTTGACAAGTGATTTACTTATCTTATTGGTTTAATTAGCTGTCGTGTTAAGAAGACATGACCCCAATTGGTCGAACGCCACAGCAGTAGGCGGACACAAACACGGTAGCGGACGAATGGGCGCGGTCTTGAGGTCGGACAGGAAAAGAAGAGGAAAACGAGGACGTCTGAACCGAAAACGGTAATATTTCTACTTACATACGTTTAAAGTTTGAGTTGTTATTCTAATATTTGTAAAAGTTGTTTTGTAACATGCTTGGTTTTACGAATACATTGTGACTTCAAAATGTAGAAAAGCCTAATTAGGATGTCAGTCAAACGTGTGGTCTAGTTTTAAAAAGCGGCACAGCTAGTTAGCAGTAACATGAAATAGGCTAGGCTAGCGTTACATTACCAACCAGACTGATTGACTAGTGAACACCTCCCTTAGCTGGAATTGCGAGCCAGACAGCTCGACAGTTAACGTTGGCTAGGTAATAAAAGTTATCCTTGTGTTTACAATGTACTGTGAACGCTGTATTCAGTAACTGGCTCTTTTAAAAGTAGACTATAACGACTGATTTTGTTAAAGTTCGCTAACGTTAGTTTGTTGGCGCTATTGTGCGAGCTATCGATTGTTGCCACACAGAACAGCAAACTTTCACCAGTTAACGTTAAACAGTTAAATTGTCGAATAACCGATGATATGTGATGACAGTTTTATTGGTGAAAGAATGAGTTAATTACAAAATACTTGTACTCGGAAGCAGATAGCAAGTTGTGTTTAAGTTTGGGTTCACGTTAGCTTGATAGCTTTGGTTAGCAAACCTTTCACCCCTGAAGAACGTTAACATTAAAGTGGATGGAGTCGACTGGATGGATATCATTTGCAAGTTGTTAGACTGAACTTCACCAGTGTTTCAAGAATGTCTCATTCAGTGACTTGAGATGACGTCAGCTAAGTTATCGCTATACAAAAAAGTCAGGAAACAAAGTTATAGATTCAGATCCATCCTACAGAGTGCCAAACAATACAATGGGTCTGATACCCAAGGAGCACACACAGTTCTAGTGGAAAATGAAGCAGCTAGGCCTAATGTATATTTACACTGAGGTGCATAGTTTTAAAGATGTATAGACAAACATTTTGGAAAATATGTTTATCTTTATAGTAGGCTTATTGTAAAATATCACTATGATCCCAGGCGTTGTCAGGTGAAAGGTCAGCCAGCAGTCAATCACAGGTTTATATTTTCAACTAGCCAGTGATGCAGTCATTGAGGATTTGAAATAGCAAAGTGTTGGTTAAGTCAACCACTTGATTTTCCTTCGGATTTTTACTTTGATTGTGATTCCCAAACTTCTACAGTACCTGCTGCATACCCTTTGAACTTTATCTTTACATCTGAGCACCCAAAAATACACCCAAAAAATGATCCACATATCCCCAGGGGATAGCCACTTTCACGGGCACTATGCTATGATGAAAGTAAACCTCTCAGTAGGGTTAGGGATCTGGAACCGACTATCAGGTAGATTCGAGAACCTACATCATGCATTTTGCGGACACACCAACTGTCAATTATTTGTCTCCCCTAAAGCAACTTGGGGTTAAGTGGTATTTCTTTTCTTTTCATTTCTTTCACTGTCTATATTTGAGCCCACAATCTTCAGGTCACTAACATGCAAGCCAGGTTCCAGGTAGCCAGATGAAATTTCCCTCACAGGATCAAAAACGGTAAAGATTATGTAATTAGTAATATGGGCTACATTGTAGGTTCATGCGTTGATCCTGAAGAATTGATAAAGAATCAGACCGATCAGCAGGATTTACAATGGCACCAATATTGATAAAATCCTATCACTTCCTACCCCTATGGACTATGATAATACTGTATTTATGGCAAGGAAAACTCAGTGTCATAACAGCACCGTCCAGTGACACACACACATACACACACACACACAATGTTATTTGAATGTGATCTGTTTATTTTGTAGATGGCGGCCATCAGGAAGAAGCTAGTCATTGTTGGTGATGGTGCATGTGGGAAGACCTGTTTGCTTATAGTTTTCAGCAAGGACCAGTTTCCAGAAGTGTATGTTCCCACTGTGTTTGAAAACTATGTCGCTGACATTGAAGTTGATGGTAAACAGGTGAGCGCACATAAGCTGCCTCCTCTATTACACAAAGAAGAAGCAGTAGTCATTCACAGTTTGTGTTCCCCTGGCACTAAGCCTACTCATATCACTGCTCAGTTAGACTTCCTGATTGAAGGATTAGACCAAATTAGCTAAGACAGATGGGTGGACATTTGTTGGAAATGGCCAGATTATACAACTTGTACAACTGCTCATACAACTGTACAGTAGCTACACCACATTACATTGCTCATGAAAGATGATAATATAATAAGGTCAAACTCTTTTTGGTATCTCTCAGTTTTAATGTGTATTGCCATGAGTAATGTGCGCCTTTCACGACCCTCTCTGGTGATGGCAGGTGGAGCTGGCTCTGTGGGACACAGCAGGCCAAGAGGACTACGACAGACTGCGGCCCCTGTCTTACCCCGACACGGACGTCATACTCATGTGCTTCTCCGTAGACAGCCCAGACAGTTTGGGTACAACATCTCTGTGTCTCTCTCAGGTTGACAACCACAATAGGCCATGTGGTTCTGAATATATTTTAGATTTACCGGATTTACACCGGATAACCACACTGCTATTCTGTAGATTTTCCCTGAAGAGAAAGTACAGAGAAACTACAACATTTGAATTTAAGAAACTGGCAGTGCAGTGCTGGAATCTTATACTTACTCCTGAGCCTTTCGACCCATAGCCTCGTTGTTCAATGTCACAGAGTGCTGCAAGTAGGGAAAAGAACTATAAAATTTGCTACAATGTTGTTCTTTTTCCTACTGACAGCACTTAGTGACCTTGAACAATAGGGCAATGGGAAAAAAATCTTCTGAACTTTGATATATTGATGGAGTATGTGGTCAAATGAAGGACAGAAATACACCTGATATTCTAACTATTCATCAAGTGTATGCATCATGTACCTCTATGTAGCATGTGTCATATTATTTCTTTGGTATGTGGTCACATTAAGCACTAAGAACTTCATCCCATTAAGTCTTGAATGAGCAATTGTAATTATTTGTTGCAGGTTTTCTAAGCATGTAGATTTTTTTAGACTAAAAAAAGTCCTCTTTAATTATCACAGAGAACATTCCGGAAAAATGGACTCCTGAGGTCAAACACTTCTGTCCAAATGTTCCTATCATTCTGGTGGGCAACAAGAAGGATCTGCGCAATGATGAGCACACACGCCGTGAGCTAGCGAAGATGAAACAGGTATGCTAGAGTAAAGCCTAACAACCACCACACCAGATAATCCCCTTTCCAATGACTCAGATGTAGAGACAAATCCACTGAGACTTAATTTAAATGTGATTGTGGTGAAAGGTTGTTAAAGGAATATGCCACCCAAACATGAAATTAAGTCAGTCTCAGTCACCCCCAGACTTAAAACAGTGGTCAAAAACTGATCTAACTAATCGAACTAAAAACTGGTTAAAATCCGTCCAGGTGTTGTCCTGCTTTGGGAGCAGCGTTTTTTGGCTTAGCGCAGTTGCTGTAAACCAAGGGAGTCACTCTTGCTTGCTTGCTAGTGCGAGCATGCTAGTGACTCCCTTGGTTTACAGCAACTGCGCTAAAACAGTGCTCCCAAAGCAGGACAAAGCCTGTACTGATTTTAACCAGATTTTTTTCACTGGTTTAAGTCTGGGGGTGACCGAGACTGACTGAAGTTCATGTTTGGGTGGCATATTCCTTTAATGTTTGAGTTCAACAGCCAAGAAAATTATACCCATCCGCTCTATTCATCTCAAGTAACCTGTAGATGGGATTGGTCAGAGTTTGTCATTTATGGTCAGAGTCTAAAAATAAATCTTTAATAGGCAGACTATATCGGCCCGTGTGTGCAATTTAGGCATTTACTGAACTTGTTGCATTTCCTGTGTATTAATCAACAGGAACCTGTTAAACCAGAGGAGGGCCGGGATATGGCCATTCGCATCAACGCCTTTGGCTACCTGGAGTGCTCAGCCAAGACGAAAGATGGCGTCCGGGAGGTGTTTGAATTGGCCACTAGGGCAGCGCTGCAAGCCAAGAAGCGCAGTAAAAGGAGTGCCTGCCTTTTGTTGTAGAGGGCAAAAGGATGTCAGAAAAGGGAGGGGAGGGGACGTTAACCAGGCCAACCAACAAAACTGAGGAGTGGTTATTAGAGAGGGGTAGCAACGCATCGCTTGATGACAAAGTCACAGGGGACGAGGGACAGGGGCATCAAATCAGGCCAAAGGACCTAGTGAAATAAAAGGGACTTAGCATTCTCAAGGCCAACGCACCGTCGTCTTTAAGACAATTATTGGAAAATGGAGAGGTTAAAGTTTGGGCCTGTGTTACACAAAGAAAGCTCTGTAATAGCACACTATACTAAACCTGCATAAATATGATGGTGCTCCTCAATGTCCATCACCTTTGGACCCAGATGATGGATTTCTTTTCTCTTTCTTTTTGGGGTTTTTCTTTGTTTTGGTGGTGTATGATGCGTCTAGAACCCCAGCACTTGTTCTGAACTCAGAGGCTGGTTCTAATTTGGAACTCTGAGTGGTATTGTTGGGAGGAAGGAGAGTAGGAAATGATGCCATCAGACAAAGAAGGTCTTAGGATATTTGCATACCCTCTCAGTGACACAGCATCCCACTGACCCTCCTAGCTGGACCCACTGTGTGCCCTTCTAACTAGGTTGACCTTGAGCATAATACAGCCTCCATAATAGTCACTCAGTGAGGCCACTGGTTGAAATCTATTGAACAAGCAATTTTGGTTTATTTAAAAAATAAACCAAACACAGCCATTGCCTTAAATTTAAAATGCATACTACATTAATGATACTAATGCAGTTTTATGTGTGAATGTTTTATAGTCTTGTCAATGCCATGCTTAAATATGGATTGAACAGATCTAAGACTACTAGAGTCTATGCTTGGACTCTCCAGATGTCTGGATTCGGGAACAATTGTATACTTTTGTATTAGATGACTCGTTTTTTGGAAAAAAGGTATTTTTCTGCTACGTTTTTCACTTGCATTGCAGATGCTCATTGACAGTGAGGATCTACTGTAAAGTTACTGATTGTTTTATTTTTTTTTCCCCAGCCATGTGGGGAAAACCCCTGTCACTCCATGTACTTTTTTAAAAATACTGTTGACATGTATTCAACCTGTGTAGTCTCTTTTTTAACAATGTGTGATATTCTACTGGCTTTTTTTTTCATTTAAAAACATTGTTTATCCAAATGTTCACTGAAGCAATTGTGGAAGAAAAAAAAAAAACGAGACCACAAGAAACCAACTAAATGCCTTGACCTTCATTTACATTTGTGGTTTGGAAGAAAAGTAAACCAATGTTACAACAGTGATGTTTTGTAGACAGACATCATCGGATTTATTTGTTCTTTTAGAAAATAAATTGTTACAAGATGAATAATCATAGTTGTGTTATTTACAAGTCACTTTTTTGTTTTTACATCAGACCGAAGATAATTTTATATTGGCTGTTTAAGCAATGAATCAGAATTGTTTGCACATCCATTACATGCATACTAGAATCATGATTAAAGTTAAGAAGCCAATACAAATGGACAAGACAATTAGGAGGCAGAACATCTGGACAGAACAAAGTAAAATCAAATGTTTAACCAGTTGTTAAACTGCATTTATTGTTTTCAATGTATCATGGGAATGCTGAGCATTCAAAGCTGAACAAGATATGTATAATTGTATTCCACTTTCAATCAGTCATGACCACAGGACTTAAGTTGAGGTTACAGTGTTAACGATTCAATTCATGAAAGATGCAAGGGACCATTCTCTATGCGTCGGGTACCCATGTGTAAACTGTTGTGTCTCTACTGTAAAAGCATCAGCATTTGTTGGGGCCTGTCCTGACTCAATAACCCAACAAAAGCACATTAAGTAAAGTAGGAAAGGAATCTGTCTGTGGATATGAGGGTTTCACATACATGTGATTTTTCTGGAAATCCGGATTTTCCCGATCTGAAAATTAGACCCTCATAAATCATGCATCCTGCGTTTTCTTCCTGTGCCAATCACATTCCTGGTTCCAACCCTTGTGTGGAGTCATGTCTTGTTTCACAAGGCCCTGTGCAATCCAGCAACAAATTCATGGTAGTAAGGCTCTGTAACACAATCAGACACAAGCATAACATTGCTAATAGATCTGTGCATGAAAATGTTAAGTTATGCACTGATAAAAATCAGATTTACAGATAAAGTATGGATTTAAAATGAATCCATGCCTTCCACAGTATAAACTGTGCCACCAGATTGCAATGCAGCAGATGACTGTACCTTTGGTACATGGGCACAACAAAGGACTTAAAGCAAATAACAAATGATACCTACCACTAAGGAGGTAAACAAACCTCCATCCCCAACTCAGCATCTGAAGTGAACTAAGGGTGCCTTCAACATCACCCTGTCCTTTGTGGCCTCTCCCTCTGAAGCCCTCCACTTCCCCATTTCAGAAGATTTTTTTTAATATGATGTGGGTGGTGTAGTGGCTCTCTAATAGTAACCATACTGTATAGCTGTCTATAGTATACAGTATATTAGTGTATACTTGTATATGCATATACTTGTATATGTATATATATTTAAGAGTATATAGTGAAAACAAACCTGTATCTGGTTGTATGATGGAGTGTCTGATAAGAAAGTCAAGTACCACCATGGCACAGTTTGGCTTGAATTCGTCAGCAACAAGGAGCTCTTTAACCTATGTGTTAACAACACAGTAACACAGTGATGGGTAAATGACGCAGTAGACAACCCTACAAAAACAATGTGGATGTCCTTTACTCTGCCATTTTACCTTTTCAATAGGGTAGAAGTAAAAGTCTTGGACTTCTCCATCCCCAATCTGAGGCTTGAAGTCAAGAGGAAGCTCTAGATCAAACACAAACTGGCACTCTGGGAACACACCCTCATGGTCCTCATAGGTGTAGCTGAAATACAGTAGATTCACAGTGCTTCACAGAGTTTCTGGATGCTTGCCATTTGATGTTGCTTCAGTACGAGTACACTAGCAACAATCTACTGAAAATTATTATTTCCTTGTTTCTTAAATGATAAGCACAACAAAATGATAAACCATGCCAGGCTGGTCCTCTTGTCATACCAGACTACAGGGCCCCCTTGGAAGGGCAGGGGCAGGGGCTTAAAACTTAAAAAGGGGCACGTCTATTTGTATACACAAATGTATACAGTACATTTTAATTACTCTGACTCTCGCCAGATCCTTGTAGTTCCGCCATGCTCCACCAGAGGTGCTTCACTGAGCTCCACACAAGGATCTGGCATTGAGGACAATGCAAACTCCTTCAAGGCAGCAAGAAATAATGAACAAATCAAGATCGCCGAGCGGGATTTGAATTGAAGTGACACTCTCATTAGCAGTTGCAATGTGACTGGTTGTAGTAGCATGTCAATAAAGAGCCGGACAAGTGGTTTATCCAATCATATGAAAGGGTTTTTGACAACTGAAATACATCTCCTATTGAGCAGTCCCAGATCCTTGTGTGGAGTGAAATGCCTCTGGTGGAGAATGGGGTAACTACAAGGATCTGGCGAAAGTCAGGTTACATTTTAATGACTTATTTACTTACAGGAGTTAGCCGTAGTGATTCAAATTGCAGCCCTGTTGTCTGAGGCTGCCGAGTGCTGTTGATAGGTATCAGAACGACAGCAGTAGGTACAACGTAGACCAAATTCGCAAACTGGCTACTACCGCTAACAGATTAGGGCATATGAAAATGAAACAGACAGATGGCTCAGATGGCACAGTGCTCCTCACCGTCGCCGGTGCACTTTGTGAAAGTTCACGTTCACGTGACGTCATGGATTGGTGGTCGCAAAATAAGTGCAATTTAGGCAGACAGAATATTATTATTCTGTAAATTTCTTATTTCACAATTTATAAGTAAGACATTTTAACAAATGTTTACATTTGAATTAGCCTAATTATTACAAATTCTAGAAGGCTTAAAGGAATATTCCACCCAAACATGAAATTAAGTCAGTCTCGGTCATGCAGCATAAGGGCAGCAGCTAGAGCACCTGTAGCATCCCTTCTCTGCACGTGCCTGCCAGACTATATACCATGTATGGCTTGGGCGCTAAACCCACAAGTCAACCCAAGAGCACTGTGTGGCTGTGGTTCAAGACAACTCAGCGTCTCATAACTCCTCCTAGCTCCTTTAATAGCAAGATTTGAGGGACCTCCAGATAGTTTTATAAATTATAAATTATAAATTTTATAAATAAATTCACCTCACAGTGCTGACAGGTTGTGCTTTCTCTGCAATGCTTGATGGGATGCAAGCCTCCTCTTCACACTCCTTCACCATGGTGTGTTTGACTCCACAGCCTACAGCCAGGCCTCCAGCTGCCTGGAAAAGACATTCTGCAAGTCATTAACGTTACACCACAAATCAAATGTGGCACTGTCCCCTCAAGGCACTGGCAGTCATTTGCTTTACCAGGTTATCCAGTCTTCCTGGGTACGTTTGTTTTGTCGGTGAGCGCCTGCCCAGCCACATGCACAGCCTACCACTGTCATCCCAACTGTATCCGTTGAGGTGAACCCCATAGCGCATCACTCCAAACAAACCTTCATGATAAAAGGGAAAAGACAAAATTAGACAAAAACATGTCCAGTGGTTCTGCAATTATACTGTGAAGTGGTAGGTTGCTATGCTTAAATGACAAAGACATAACCAAGGCTGGTTTCAAAACCCTCTCTATCCCCCAAATAATTGGTATGTGTGTGTCGGGACTGGAGGCACAGGAACTCACTTGTGGCTGACCTTTCCATGCACATAAGAGGAGTGTCACAGAATCTTGGCATGACAGCATATTTCTTTGATGAGAAACATATTTAGAAATTAGAATTTCATGTTTTTTCATAGTTTGAGTCAAATATTTAAGCCTTTTGTGCAAGATTTTGACAGTGGTTCATTTATCTACTGTTTGCCTAATCCATGCAGTCCTCACCTCGTTCCTCCAGCCTTTCAGGCATGTAAGTGACTCATCTTTTCTCAGTTCTTGCAAAACCTGGTCCACGGCCTCTGACCTCTTTGCGTAGGAGTCAAGAGAGCGGTTTACAGAGATAGCGCCCCCATGTGACGTAAACACGTCGGGAAAACGACTCAACATGGAAGCTATTTTCGGCTGAACCCATCCAACTTGTTTCCCTTCCACTTCAAATCGCAGACAGGTTCTCAATGTTGATTCTGCATGTGAATGAATGAATGAATGGAAGGAAGGTATGGCTGGGTTAGTGTTTGACATAAGCTAGCTAATCTATGAACGTCACTTATTCTAACATCAAGCACACAGTAACGTTACCAAACAAGTTGCGAATTGGAAAAAAGCCATTTCAGAATATAGGAGCAGACCACACCGCACCTGGCAAGTAAAAGTTGTTCATACGGCGAAGCAGTTGGAGCATTCTCTCCGACCAAGTCGCTGTCATTTTGAGGTAACGTTAGCGTTAGGCTGCTGAACATATGTGAAGTGGGCATAAGATATTCAACCATACACTGTGCAAGTTGTAAACTCGCATGTTCCTCTAATTCTCCACTATATAGACATTTGCGAGTGCCTACTGCTCAGACATGCAGCCAAGATGACTCCATGTTTGTTTTTTTCCTAGTGGCGCTGCCGATTGCGAAGCAATGGAATAATTGCACCACTGGGAGGCAGTGTGAGATCAGAATTCTCGGGCACTAAGAATTCTATGTCCCCAGTTAGACCATGCATAGGCCTACAGTCAGGGGTCTCTGATGTTGAGATGTTCTGTTTGGTAATTTTTACTTAAACAAACAAACAAACCAAAAAAACTTTTCTACTTTTGTAGCTAGTCTTGGCCCACCTTATGGACAAATGAGTTTGGGGTTGTGTTGAGCCAAAACAAGATTTTATGTGGGGGAAAAACATTTATTTATTTTTGTCAAACAATGAGGGGAAACAAATTTAGCCTACTTATTTATTAATTAATTACAATTAAAACGATTCAGTTTGCATCTGACAGCATGGTAAACCTATGAAATAAATAGCTTTCTCATAAAGCCTTAAAATGTGTTGTATTGAAACGGATGTCTGTAAAACTACTTTTACTCCATTACCACCATTTTCAAAAGCAACAAAATGCCTCTCGCAACAAGCTGCCGCTCATATTCATGATTTTGTTTAGCCATCACATCATGGCTTATAGAGCAAAAGAATTTATCTGAATATTGTTCTGTTCAGTTTTTGCTTATGAAACAGAAAATGAAGCATTACATATTTTGTTTGTCTGATGAAGAACAGTGTTGAAATCATATCGCCTAT
>JASCQY010000173.1:20405536-20419497 GCA_030264315.1 Sardinella tawilis
CACACACACACACACACACACACACACACACACACACACACACACACACACACACACACACACACACACACAGTGTAGTTCTTTCTATAGGCCTTGAAAGATAGCTCACTATACACATAAGACACACAGCCTTTAATCTTCAAGCTCATGCTTAATTTCCACCGACAGCCAACACACCCACCCACACACTATTTCACAAACAATGTCCTTTGTTTTCACTATTTTCTCATTTAGTTATATAGTATACAAATTGTATACAAATTGTGACAAATTGTGAAACACTGATCCCTTTATCTTGCTTCATCAGACACACTACATACAGTGTTCTTTAAAGGTGTTAGTGCCATTGTGATTGTGTTTATGTCTTATTTTGTATTCATCTTCTTTGCTTTATTCTGCAGTATATTTGTGTCATTGAAACAGTCTACGATTAGACTAGCTACTGTCACCAGGGGTTTCTGAGAAATACTCACTTTATGTCTTTTGTTTGACTTTGTTTATTTGTGTCATAATTAGAATAGTAGGGAACATTTGAATTTTGTATTATTTTGTAGTATAACTTAATTTAATGGATGGTTGTAATTTACAGTTGACAGGTTTCTTGACACAGAACCTTGTGCCTACAAAGCCTATATTACTGTGTTACTGTGTGAAGAAAACTTATGTCCTTATTTTAGTGTTATTTGTTTTTTTTTTTTGTTTTTTTTTATCAGGATCTGACATTAATTCCAGTTATAATCATTAAGGATATTTTTTAGAGTCAAAGACAAAAACTAATTAAGCAAAAACAACAATAAAGAATAACATTTCTGGGATTGTGACATTCTTTTTAGCATAATTTGTTTACATCTCATAAATTTATTTATGAATTCACTTTTTTTGCTTTTTATTACCTCCGCTAAGGGGGTTATGTTTTCGGTCGAGTTTGTCTGTTTGTTTGTTTGTCTATTAGTAAGATAACTCAAAAAGTACTGCACGGGTTTGGATGAAAATTTATTGGGACAAAGAACAGATGATTCAATTTTGGTGGTGATCGGTCACACCGTCTGGAATTTGTATTGGGTCAATGACCCATATCACCTTTGCGGAGGTTTGCGCTGCCCGAACGCTTTTTTAGTTTGTATATATGCTGAGGTAACTTTTATACATTTTCAAATAGAAGAAATACCAAGATTCTTTTAAACACTTCCCAAATTACGTTATTTCTGTAGACACCTCAGAACTACAAAGTGAAAGCATTTGCATACACTGCCACTTTAACATAATGTAAAATGCTGTTTTTACACAGATGCAGTCGTTTGATTTGTCAGAGGGGAAAAATGTCCCTTTGCATTTCCACTCCCATATAACTTTTATACAAACCAAACATGCACATTTGCTGCTGGTTCCCAAGCGATTGCTCCTTTGATGCCAAAATAGCAGAGATGCTGCGGAGGTCAGTGGGGTTTTGTGGACATGCTCCCAGTATGCATGGCAAGAGTTCAAGAGGAGAATCAAGAGCTGGGTGAATCCATTCGTCATGTGCAGTCAACTCCAGCTGTGTGACACTTACAGCAATCATTGCGTATGCTTCATTAAAATATGAAAAAGCCACGTGAACATGTAACAGTTCCATTATTATATAATTCTCTCTCTTTTTTACAAAACCAAAATGTGAAGACACCTGACGAGACTGAGAAAGTTTTATTTTCATTTACTATGGTTATGCAGGGGAAAATGACAACCTTATGCCCAGACATCGATGAGTATCCTTCAGTGCAGACAGCTGAAGCAGTTTTGCAAATTAGTGACTTGATCCTAACCCCAAAGTACTGGCTAATTCACTGTAGGGAAGACTGGCAGAAGATCATGTTCTTTTGCAGATATAAGATTAGAGACCAGATTTAAAACACAACAGCAACCATTTTTTACAACATTTTTTACTCAGAAAGGTGACTGATATAGCCTCTGATTGACCATGTTATTTCAGATATTCATCATAACAACAGATACAGTGCATTGTCTTACATAGATCTAGGCTGAATCAGAGTGCATAATAGACTATATTGGTTATTTTCCAGCCACTTGTTTTCCTTAGGCAACTTAAAGCGAAATATGTATAATTTCACTTGGTACAAAAAGAATGTGAACTCTTACAATAACACCAACCAATAGCCTACAATCTGAATGACAATACAAAGCAAAATGCAGAGAGTTTATAGGTTTATATATATGTGTGTGTGTGTGTGTGTGTGTGTGTGTGTGTGTGAATTCAATGTTAGCTTGGTATTTCAATAGTTAAAAAAACTCTGCGTTGCTCCAAGCCTTGAGAAGCACTTGCTTGCTTTTGACGAGTCAGCATAGCAAAAATATCCCTGCAGGAGTCACAGGGATCCATAGGTCTCTCCAAGTCCAAGGCCTTTATTTTTCACCTTTGATCAGCATCACATCCTACTCAGCATCTCCCTTATGCGTGGCCCTTGCAGAGGGACTTCACTTGACTGCTGGGAAGGTGGGTATGGTGAGGTGGAGTTTGGCAGCCAGGGGGTGGGGGCATGGGGTGTTGACTGCAGTAAGAAACATGAAGAACTTTCTTTGGTCCTTTCCTCTGCCGCTGCATCAAAGTAATTGGTACATATAACCATGCAGACATCCTGCCTATCATGTAGATTGCATGGGTAGCATCTGCCAAACATGCTGGCAACCTCTGCTGGCTGATGTCTGTCCTGCCCTGGCCATGATTGACTGAGGGAGCAGTAGATGAGCATGTGGCAGGGTTGGTAAAGACAGGGAGTCACAGGCCTGCTGGGGAAGAGTAGATGGTGTAAAGCGAGAGACACTTTTACGCAGTCTCTCTCTCTCTCTCTCTCTCTCTCTCTCTCTCTCTCTCTCTCTCTCTCTCTCTCTCTACCTGTCTCTCTCTCTCTCTTTCTCTCTCTCTATCTCTCTCTCTTTACACTCACATACAGAATATACACATCTACATCCATACATGCTCTCTCTCAAATTCAAATTCAAAAAAGCTTTATGGACATGGCAAGAGCACTTGTGTTGTCAAAGCATATCAAGCAATAAATTGGTTAGTGAGGAAACATGAAGCAACATAAAATAATAATAATAATAAAAATAATAATAATCGTAAAAAAATAACAAAAAATAATAAACTCTCTCTCTCTCTCTCTCTCACACACACACACACACACACACACACACAAACACAAATAAGTAGTATAAATTGTTATGCAATAGAGAAACTCTATTACTTTTTATGGCTGGATAGGCTACCAATCACAACACATTAACCACCAAAACCCTTTTCTCTGGTCTTTTGTCTTCCATCTATTTATAGTGTGCCTCTGCCAGAGAGTATATTGTGCCTAACCTCCTGGATTACGTCTTGGTTTTAGGTTGCCGATTACACATGGTGAAAATGATGCAAAACTATCAGTTGCAGGGTGAAGCAGCATGAATGGTGGAGACAGCGAGTCCATGGGTGAATATGGACAGAGTTGAGCCTGAAACGTATGATTACAGATTCAAGGAGAGAATAAAGTGTAGCCTGTGCACTGAGTAGGATTTCATTATTCTCGGGGACAGTGCTGGCAAGTGGCGCTCTCTGGTCGCGCTATTTCTGGTAAATGCTGTATTTCCCTTAAAGTGGTGAGGCGAGCCCGCAAAATGTTTTATTTTGGACATCACAGCAGGGATACATCCAGATCTGCTCCACTCTTTGGGAGTCCTGCTACCCGAGCTCTATCGAGAGTCCCTATACAGTTGCAGTTCCCAGTCCTTTTGGTGCCGTTCGTTCGTTATACAACTCTGTGGCCCATTTATGCCTCCAAAATCTTCTCTGCTTTTTCAGATGAGAGTTTAAAAAGAGACCAGTGCAATGTCATGACCCAATGGTCTTCCATGATGCCTTGCAATTAGTAACCAGTCTGCATCCTACAGTATCTATTCATCATGGGTGGAACAGAGATTCCGTTGGCAAAGGGGGGGAAAATAGTGTTGAATTATATTTACACATTATGTTACAGTATGTCGGAAAGAACTGCTGTCAGAGGTAGAACGACAGGTTACAACAGCGCTATATAAGCATTCGATGAGTGTAATTGTCTGTGTTGCTGTCAAGTACAAGAAGACTGTCTGGATGCTAAATGAATGAAATTGAACAAAATAGTGTCTTTCATTTACTCGACAGCCAAGCCCTTTTAGTGTCCGTAGGCCATAGTCATTTGGTCCATTCTGTTCCAGCAGACTCTTCGCAGACAGACATTTAAGTTTGCCAGTTCTTTTTCATCCAGCTACTCACATGTGCGCGCACTCTCTTTTTCTGTGTTGGTGCTCCCTCCCTCTCTCTCTCTCTCTCTCTCTTCCTTTCTCTCTCCCTCCCTCTCTCTCTCACTCACTTACTCACATATAAACACACACACATGCACACACACACACATACACACACATATGGCAAAAGGGGGTATGGACCATTTTGGGACATTTAAGAGCTTGTGTTGGTATTGTTCCCTGGTGGTTCCCAGTAGCAGCACTTTGTAGTCCTTTGACTCTGCAGGCAGATTCAGACTCATGGAATAACCATCCAACAGAATGAGAATATTACACACTTAAGTACAACCATCACATACATACTAACGGAAACTTCCTTTTCAAATTACTCCTTGGGAAACTGCAAATAATCATAAGGTATGTTTTTTTTGTCATTATCACATATTTTTGGTTTGTTAATATGAAGTGGAAAATGTGCTTTTTTGTTCTACCTTCTCAATCACCTGTTAGTCATCCTCCTTAAAACCAGCTGAAGCAAAATGGTCAAAGACTAGATCTAGGTCAAAGATCATTTCTTTTTTGTAAATACAAATTGAGTTGAACACTGATATTGTCATTTTGTTTTCTCCTAAATAATTTGATCAATCTTGCACTTTTACAAGATAAGTCAGAAGTCTTAAAGCAAATATATAGCTACAGCTCTAGAAAAAAATAGTAGGCTAAAAATTAAACCGCATTTACAGTTGTTTCTTTAATTTTGAGCTGTAAACCATACATTGTATAACTTATTATTCACTACCAAACAACACAAGACAATTGTCCTTTTATGAAATACAATTACAAAATGTTAGAGTTAATATCAAATAACCTGCCTAAATCGCTACTTGAAATGTTTTTTTTTATACTGACACACTTGCAGATGAAAAGTCTGTCTAGACGGACAGCTGAATTTAGACATAATTACATACCTGAGCCAGCCAGAAAAACTGGTGTGTGATGCCTCAATGAGCTTGTGTCAAACTACAATAGCAGTGTCAGGTAAACCTGCTACCTACTGTTAGATGGCCAGACCTCAAATGGACATCATTCTCTTTTAATTACATCAGAGGCCGAATTATTTCTACCACCACACAGAGACTGAGGTCATATTATAAACATATTATGTTCCTGTCCCACAGAGGTACCCTTCAATTACACATAGCCTTTAATAGAGAAGTAAAGGGACACGGAAAGAGGACAAAAAAACATCCACCTCAGACAAAAACAATCACTTTGCACCCTATGTGTAGCCTGTGTTATTACATATGAAGCGTTTAAATGAAAAATGTGGCCCATTCTGGCCACTCTAGACCTCTCTCTCTCTCTCTCTCTCCAGCGGTGCCTGGGTCAGGATGGTAAGGCCGTGGAGTCTAGGAGGCTCCACAAAAACAATCTCTGAGACTGAGCCAACTCTGGGGCTGTGGTGAAGGGTGTGGGAGTAAGTCTACTGAGACAGAGAGAGAGAGAGAGAGAGAGAGAGAGAGAGAGAGAAAGAGAGAGAGAGAGAATGTGTATGTGTGAGATAGAGAGAGGTAGAGACGAAGAAAGAGTGAGAATAGACCGAGGAAGAAAGAGGGAAAGAAAAGCAGAGCCAGAGAAGGAGAAATAGAAAAAGTAGAGGCTAAAAGGGGTGCAGCAGAATGGAGATGCAAACTACAGCACACTCAACACGTGGCACACATGGACCCAAACCTGGGCTCTAGACACTCACTCTCACTATGCACCAATCTCCCATTTTCACTTCTGGTTTAGCAACTTCAAATCTTCTTCTGATTCCTCTTCAAATTTCAAACTCACTTGTTAAATATTTTTCTAGCTTTTGGTGTACTTTGATTCTTTCTTCGGTCTCTGCTATTTGAAGTGGCCCATGTTTTTGATTTGATGGTTCATTTTGATGGTCATCAGACATTGCTGACTGTATGTTATCAAGCTTCTAGCAGTACCAGTAACATTCTGGATGGTGTTTGCAAGGTAGACCTATACTGTAGACTGGTAGACCAGTTTGGTGTTCTGTGTGTCTGTACATGCTTTAAAACTGAAGAAATAAGATCACAGTTTTTATCTACCAGTTGTAGAAATGTGTCTTATATCTGTGACCAATTCCTGGGGTTAGGACTGCCATGATTGTTTTGAACATTTTGGACTGTTTCTACAATATTTTTGTCTCTGGAATCCTTTTTTGCTATACTGGGTACAAAGTAAAAGATTAAGACCTGGCATTACTGAATTCCTATAATTTTACTGAATTATTCAAACGAAATATTTCACATAAAAGCAGAGTTGTTGATGCGGTGTTGATGTCATGATTTTCTCAGATGTATAGTCACCTCTTCAGTACATCCCACCTTAACAAAGCACACTCATAGGCCTCTTTTGGCACTGCTGAATCCTCATTTTTCCAGTGGTCAGTCACACGCTTCAATTTTATTGTATTCATTGTGTTATTTATGACAGTTTTGGACCGTTGCCCTAGCACACACGCAAGCCAATGGCAAGGTTGCCGTGGCATAATGACTGGTGATGGATTTGTGAGGCCGGCCATGTGTGTGTTTTAATGGGGACATACGGTGACAGGCCCGACCACAATCAAGATGCCGAGGCACAGTGGCACTTATGGTTTCTGCCTCTGAGGAGAGCGGGCCTGCGCTTGGGATTGCACAACTGCATGCATGCACACAGAGCACATCTGGCATCCGTTCCTTTGTAGTCCTCCACTGGATAAACATATACAAAGTGCACACATACTGTATCCGGAGGTTGTAGGTTGAGCTATGGTTTTCCATATAGTTTTTTTTTTTGCCCTATACAGTACATACAGGCCAAGATGAGGTCATGCGCAAATTTTTTATGTAGCCTACTGTACATCTGGGATCACACATTTTATTTTGCCATGACTTCAGCCTTAACCTTGAATAAAGCACATCTGCCGGAACATTTAGCTCACTGTCTAGTAAAGTGTTAATTTGCTCTCGTATAAAACCTATGCCAGTGTTTATTCAACCAGCGCTATAAATTGTCCTATTTACTACTGTGCAGTTCACAGGAACAGAAGCCCAGCTGTGAGCCGCTCAGCCATGCAGCCCGTCACCGTGTTCACGTTGCTCCTCTGCTTCGCCCGCTTGGCCACGGGCCTCCCCTTTGAGCAGAAGGGCTTCTGGGACTTTGGGAAGGAGTTTGACGTGCAGGACCTGCTGATGATGATGAGGGACGAAGAGGATGGGTCGGCCATCGGCCCGGTGGATCCCCAGGAGATACCAGTCTGCCCCTTTGGCTGCCAGTGCAGCATGCGAGTGGTGCAGTGCTCCGACCAAAGTGAGCAGAACCGGAACAGAGACCGAAATCACACACTTGACATACTGTAGAACCGGAATAGGAACCGAAGGCAGAATATATGTCCAAAATTCAGTATATTAAAGAAGCCCTAGAACCAAACTTTTACCCAGTGTGAAGGAGATCGGTCTGATCCTGGTAGATCCAGTCACGATGTTGGTATAGGCTACTGATCGGAGACATCTGCTCACCATGCTGAGCAGGGCCAAAAAACTTGGTCAGAGCCCAGCCCAAAAGCAGCTCCTGACTCTGATTCTGCTCCAACCCTCATCTGGTTCTGTGTGTGGTCTTCTTTGGCCATGGTCTGGCTCATCAGATCCAAACCATGGCCGCCAGAACCCCAAACCAGTTTGAGCAGCTGGCCATGATACTGATATGGCCCTCACCCCCATCCTATCTCAGACCAGACCATGGCCAGCTCCAGATCTTGACTCGCTCTACTAAAACAGACACTCGGAATGACACTGCACACATATCCACACCTTCTTTCTGTATTCCCCTCTGTGTATGACAGAGTAAATCCTCAGAGACACTGGCTGTGGCAGTTTGTTCATTGACAAACATTAAGGCAGACATGAATCAAACAGCAGTGCAAACAAGGACATCAGGCAGTGATTCCAGCACGAATCCCTCCCTTTAAAGACCATTCTGTCACTTTAAGAGCTATCCCATCCCTGTCATATCCTTCTTCTGAGTATCCTTTAATTCACTCCAGTCCAACATCTGCGAAAGATCAAGGATCAGATCAGATGCTCTGTCGGATAACTGGAGGCATGACGGCACTATAAATGAAAGAGGGGGAAATGTGAAATGTTATATATGTGGATAAATCTGATGAAGGGGCTGCTCATCGTATACAGTACACACATTAATGGACTAACATTAATGTAGGCTATTATAACTGTGAGGCAACCGTTTTATAACTGTATATTGGACATGTCCAATAGACACCCTATGTGAATTAATCCTAAAAAGAGTCAATCAATGACAAGCATGACAGAACAAATGTGTGATTCAGCTCATCATCACCAGGACTCAAATTTATGGGGATAGTTTATTGCCCTGTCATAGCGGTTCTCTGTATGTTAGAAACCATAGACATAACTTATTTAGAAGAATTTTAAATTGAGAAAAACGCTCCCACTAAACACTGGTGTGGGTTTTGTGATACTTTTCTGGTCCACATTTGAAAATAAAACAATAAAAAATAGGATTGTTACAGAACCAACCCTGATCTAGAGCCACTATGCTTTACTCTTTAGCAAACAAGCTTCCCCTCCTGTAATGTATTAAGTGTAGGGCAAGTGCATTTGTCTTGCTCCATGTTGCTGTGCCACGTGGACCTGTGGTCATCTGTGTGCATCTTAATTACATGGGAAGGCCTCAGAGCAACTCAGACTGTGAGAGGAAGCAGTTTAGGCCCCCGCCTTTCCAGAACTTCTAAACATTTCACAAATTACATGCTGCAACGGCCTTATTTTTCCCCGAAAAACGACAGAAAAGAACACCTTCTGAAGTGTTTATATCCAGGCCAATTGAAACATCATTTTTATGGCATGAGTTAAATGAAGGAAAAACATAGGAAGCTTCCTTTTATCATTTTCATTATCATTATTATTCTTGTTATCATTATTGCCATTATTATTATTATTATTATTATTATTATCATTAGTGTTAAGGGTGTGGTGAGGCGGCGCTATGCCCCCCTCACAATTAGAGTATGCTGTCATTTCTAAATGTAAAGGCATGTACCTGTCTCCCTGCCCTTCTTTGCCCAGACCTGTACACTGTTCCCCAGGACATCCCCCCTGACACACGCCTCCTGGACCTCCAGGGAAACAAAATCACTGAGATCAGAGAGAATGACTTCAAAGGCCTCTATAACCTTTATGTGAGAACCTGCTCCACACACACACAACCACACACTGAGTGAAATGAGACTCTAATGGGTCCTCACACATACACACACACAATTCACTTTTTTGCTGCTCTGTGTCTCACTCTGTACAGGCTTTAGTCCTGGTGAATAACCTGATCTCAAGGGTTCACCCTCGTGCCTTCCTGCCCCTGGGCCGCCTGCAGAAGCTCTACTTCTCCCACAACCACCTCTCCTCTGTCCCCAAAAACCTGCCTGCCTCGCTGGTGGAGCTGCGGATCCATGACAACCACATCAAAAGGGTGGCAGCTGGGACCTTCTCTGCTCTGGGTACCATGAACTGCATTGGTAAGACCAGACCCCAACTCTTCTTATTGGCAGAGTTAGGCTATTTCATTTTAGGTAATACATGGGAGTTGTAACAGAATATCAACATTCAAGTGTCACTACCAATATATTATAATACATGCATGCACGTACGCACACACACACACACAAACCCTTTTTCATATACTCCTTCCACTTTTAAAGAGATGGGTAGGAACCCCATTCGGAACAGTGGACTGGAGCCAGGAGCCTTTGCTGGCCTAAGACTGAACTTCCTGCGGATCTCTGAGGCTAAACTTACTGGCATACCCAAAGGTAATTGCTGCAATCTACTACAATCAATCCACATTATTGTCATTTAATCGTCCCCTCACCATGAATTGGAGCAATCTTCAGTGGCCTATGGCTTGTAGTGCCTTCACAAATTAACCATTTAGGTCCTAAAATGTTTTTTTTATTTTGTTGTAATTCTTTTTTTCCCTCCCTCAGACCTCCCTTACAATCTTCGTGAGCTTCACTTGGATCAAAATCAGATTCAGGCCATCGAGCTAGTGGACCTTAGTCAGTACAGAGACCTCTACAGGTAAAAAGTTGTGTTGTATAAGCTTGGGAACTGACTGAGGGTTCGATCTTGGAGACAGCCTTGGGATGGGCATTAACCTACCATAATTACCTTTGTGAAAAAAAATACCTGCTGGAATAATGCTTCCCTCTAGTGGTTGCTCTATGAACTGAAAATGCACTTTTTATTTTTCAGTTTTTACGATTGCTTACACACTAAAAATCTGAATCTAAATCGAAGTTTGCTTGGAAAACACACTTAATCACATATTACTCCAGTAGTTGTTGTGAAAACAGTATTATAGTAACATTTGTACTGTAGTTACAGGTCATTCAGAAACTTTGAAGGAGTCTGATAATTTCTGACAATGGATTTCATCTAACTAAAAAGATAAGCATACAAAAGAAGAGGGCTTCAAACCTTCTTAAAAACAAACAAACCCCCCAAAAAATCTGGACAACACTTCAGATGCCTGACCTTTGTGAACCAAGTTTACAAACAAAGTGTACAAAACATAATTCTGGAAAGCAATCGGCAAAAACTGTACTGTAAAATGTAGGCTATATGCAAATGATGCAAATAACCCACATACAGTACATGTAGTAATACATCTACATGACATGAAATATACTTAGTGCACGTATCATACATATTATATTGCACTGTCTGATTCTGTTAAGACTGGGTCTAAGCCACAATCACATCCGTCACATTGAGCATGGCAGTCTGGCATACGTCCCCAACCTAAGAGAGCTCCACCTGGACAGCAACCGCCTGAACAAAGTCCCTGCTGGTCTGACTCAAATGAAATACCTGCAGGTGAGTCACCAGACAGGTGTCAGTGTGACAAGAATCCCTGCACTCTCTCAATATGTGATAATACTACTTATATATATTACTGTTTTTGGCTGGATCTAAGCTGAATGAATCTTGAACTATAAGATGCTATAAGAAGTGTAATTCATAAAGAAAATACTATCACCAGATATGTAACTCATATTTTGTCTTTTGTGTTTTCTGTCACATCATTCCTTTGATTTTTGTGTTCTGTGTCTTTTTATCGGAAGGTTGTCTACCTCCATTCCAACAACATCAGTGAGGTTGGAGTGAACGACTTTTGCCCCACAGGATTTGGCATGAAGAAAACGTTCTACAATGGCATCAGCCTGTTTGACAACCCTATTAACTATTGGGAGGTGCAGCCCGCCACCTTCCGATGTGTGGCAGATCGAAACGCCATTCACTTTGGCAACCACAAGAAATAGGGCGACTCAGGAACCTCGCCATGGAAAAGTACTTTGAAATCGAAACAAAGTGGAATGAATATTAAAATCCACATAAGGGTTTGTAGTGGGTATTAGTGCTTGAGATAAAAAGACTGAAGGAAAGCATGGAATATGTGGTGAAATGGGAAACGATGCAATACACAACAGTAGCAGTACCTCTACAAGAGACAGGAGGGAGGGAAAAGGGGACTTTTCTTTTTTCTTATATCAGTTGAAACGCAGGCTTCATATTTTTAAACAGTTAATGTTCAGTGGATAAAATGGATGGAGGTCCATCAATGCAAATTGTAATTCATAAGTTCAACTTTACAATTTTTATTTTTTTTTCTATCCTTCTCAGTAAATGAAAAGCATTGAAATGGTTCACATCATTTTGACTGCTGTCATTGTCATTCAATTGTTTTGATAACCATGATGAGTCATGACTGTATGTGTTATTACTTCAAAAATAGCAGTCGTTTATGTTTTAAAGGAAGAGCTGATTGATTGAAAATTTTTTTGTCACTGATGTATTTCTTTAGCCTGGGTAAATGTATGGTTGTGTATTTTCTGATTTGCAAGTAAGAGCAAGAAAGTGTTTGCTGCACTTCTGAAAAGATTTGGCAAGTCTTTAATTCACCGTTATTAATTTAATTTCACTGCTGGATATGCCCCTGCTGTGTGATGGGTCTCCTTAATCTTAACCTAGAAGTCATCTGGTGTCAGGCAGACTAACAGTATACTGGATAAACCTAACACTCAATACATTCACTCAATACATTTAGGTTTTCTACAGATGTAAAAGCGTTTGTATGTATAGTCATATGTGAATAAGGGGATATATTGGATTAATCTAAATTGTATGGCGTGTAAATCTTGGTGCTATTAGGCCTATTATTGCTGCACATCACTTTAATTTTATGTAAAGTTGTCACTGAAGATACATTTCTTAGTGCATTAAAGACTGAATTGAATGACTCAAATAGAAAAGCCAGGTTTGATATTTCTGATTTGATTGTTTTTGTTGTAAAGTCAAATCTCTAAATCTGTTTTTGGTTTTGCTAATATTGTGCTTGTAAACTTTATGTTTATGCCTAATGCATAGGTAACAAGTAATTCCAGTGCAATTGGCTCTCATAAAGCAATCAGTTCCTTCGGAGTCATAGAGATCAATACTCTCTATTGAGATGAGGTTTAAGGTTTAACGTACAGTAACTGCTACTACTAGTTGGCCCAGGTAAGTTTTGAAAAGGAGAGAAACAGACAGGAAGCACTGACCAAAAAAGGAGAAGGACGGCGACAAGGACATAATAGTAACAGACATACACATAGTACACATACAGTACACGATCATTAAGGGAAAAATCCATAAATACAAAGCGCAATGTCCAAAATGGCCATCAGGGTGACCAAAAGTTCAATGTCCTGACTGAATCCTCTATATACCGGTATCAAGGATCACAGTATCCATCATCTGGTATATATGTAAATGTATACAGAATTCAGAATGTACTGTATATGAAGAGTTAAATGAAAAAAAAAACTTTGACATGTAGGCTCATTTTGATCACATAAGTTTTGTATTTTTAATCCTAATAAGTTAATATCTTCAGTGACAGCATGTGCGTGCTCTGATCATGCATTATATTTAACCAGTGGACGTAGCCCACTGGTTGGGAGGGGATTATTCTGTGTGTGTGTGTGTGTGTGTGTGCACACATGCACGTACAGTACGTGCATACAGTATACAGTATAAGTGTGTATGTATATCTGTTTCTACGGTGCTGTGTGGAGGAGAATTCTGAATCTAGAACAATAAGGAGGCAAATGCAGTCTACAGTACATTAGTATCCACAAGTGGAGCTGAGTCCCTGCTGAGATTCACTGTAATGTTAGTGTACAGAGGCCACCGTACCACCATAGGGGAGTACTGTAAGTTGTTTAAGCCATCCACCATCTGCCTCTCCTTGGATTTCCTGAGAAGAGAGTATCTGTGAATAAAGAATAGTTCATTAATTCTATACTTACTCTCCTGCATTATGATCTTAGTGAAAAACGAAATAATATTCATGGACGTGAGAGGAAAATGTGTGGAGTACATGTATTGTACACTGTGCTTACCTGCCAAGAAACTGCACCTCCCCGCGGTGATGGTGAGGGATTGATGTGTAGCGACCAACATCCCCTTGAGGACGGCTCACTGAGTAGCCAGCATTGTGTACCCTGATAGAAGATAGATAGATAGATAGATAGATAGATAGATAGATAGATAGATAGATAGATAGATAGATAGATAGATAGA